>JBBPBX010047361.1:0-17953 GCA_038048925.1 Garcialebias charrua | reverse complement strand
TATATATGTATATGTATATATATATATATATATATATATATATATATATATATATATATATATATATATATATATATATATATATATATATATATATATATATACAGGGAACCCCCGTGTTACGAACGAGATCGGGACCTGAGAACGGTTCGCAGCTCGATCCGTTCGTAGGTAGGGGGTGAAAATTATATTTAAAAAAAAAAATTATTCATTCATTCATTCATTCAACCTTTATTTATCATGCTAACGGAGCGCGCGCACACATTTAAGCATGTAAAGTAGTGTACTGTAATGTTAAACATTGCTATTCACATTTACAGAATAAATAAAAATATATTTTCTTACTTTGAGATGGTCAAAGCCGACATCTTAGGTTGCCATGCGTTGATTGTTGTCGGGCCGAGCAGCGCGCCACCGCAGCTGCTCCAGGCCTGTGTTAGCTAGCTGGCTAGCTTCTGCTAGCCAAGCCATGAGCTAGTGTTGGAGCGGCGGCGCGATCAATCTGCAGCTTCTGCTGCTCCAGCCGCTGCTCCAGCCTGAGACGTCCACAGAGCTATTCCAGCTAGTAATTAATCCACATGATGCGATCCTGGTCACCAGTGTTCAAAAGGCCGGCTCCCGTGTTAGCTCCAGTGTTAGCTCTGGAGCTAGCCAGGCCGGAGGTGTAGCCAGGCCGGCTGGAGGTGTTCGCACGGCGGCCTGGCACGATCGGCGATAAATCCGCTCCTGCCTGAGACATCCACAAAGTTCACAGAGACGTTTCCAGCTAGTAATTAATCCATATGAAGCCATCCTGGTCACCAGTCTTCGTCCAGCTCTCGGCAGCTAACCTAAGATGGCGTCCGGTCCGGTGTTCTACATTAATTTGTGACCGGAGACCCCAGTGACTGAACCTTAAATAGCGTCCGGTGTTCTACATTAATTTGTGACCGTGTAAACTGAAGACCTACTTCCTGTTTCCCAAAATTGCTCAAAAATTGCTCAAAAATGATCAGAAATGATCTTTTTTATCATAATTATTATTTATAAAGCCTTTAAAACAACCAGAGCTGCAACAAAGTGATGTACACATGAAATTAAGAACATTTAAACACAAAAAAAAAAAAAAAAAATTTTTTTTTTTTTTTTTAATTCATATTTTTATTAAATATGATATGTTCGTAAGTCCCGTGGTTCGCAGGTCGATGGGGTCGTAGGTCGGGGGTTACCTGTATATATATATATATATATATATATATATATATATATATATATATATATATATATATATATATATATATATATATATATATATATATATATATATATATATATATATATATATATATATATATATATATATATATATATATATATATATATATATATATATATATAATATATATATATATATATATATATATATATATATATATATATATATATATATATATATATATATATATATATATATATATATATATATATATATATATATATATATATATATATATATATATATATATATATATATATATATATATGTGTGTGTGTGTGTGTGTGTGTGTGTGTGTGTGTGTGTCAACTTGTATACATTATAACCCTTTGTTGTTATGTAACTTTGTAAATCCCATATGACCCATTGCAACTAAAAATGTGCAGAGGTAACTTTTGGTGAGAAGCATCACTCAAGCATAGACTTGCTAGGGGACACTAAAGTAATGGAAACAAGGACTAAAAAGCAATATAGTATAAGTGAAGACAAAGCAAACGTAAAGAACAATGAAGACAAATATGATTCGGAAGGGTATAGGAAGGGATAAAGTCGTCATGGGCTGCCCAGGGAGAGATCAGCAGTGGCCATTAGACATTTGTTTATCTGTCATTACTCTCATCAGGCCTCTGGACCTAACACACTGGTTCTCCACATCCATTTGTGTGTGTGTTTATAAGACAAGCAAGTCTTATTAGGAATTTGTTTGCTAGATAAGGAAAAGCTGAGTCACCATGGCAACCTGAGCCAAAGAGTGGAGGGAAAAAAACACATTAAAGGAATAAGGCAAATATTTTTTTATTTTTATTTTTTAAGTGAAAGAGGATTGGTAAAAAGTTCACAAAGTAATGGAATGATAACCCTCTGGATGTTTATACTTTAGTTTTGTGTTCAGCTGCCCTGTAAGTTGTGTAAAAAGCAGATTTTCTTATTTTTAAGAAGCGCACATCAACCTGGTTTCTTGCCTTCTTTTTGGCTGCTGATCCAATTTTTTATTATTTTATTATTATTATTTTTTGCTGTGCATGTCATTGTAGCATCATTAAAATGTAAGCAAGCAAACATGAATTAATAAATAAAAATACATGTTTTTTTAATTTTTTTTAAAACAATTGTGTCAAAAAGTGGTACGGTACTTGGTTTTAAAAGGTAAATTATTTCATAATGCTCCTATTTGACATGAGGTATACTGTTTTACCCGAGGACATGTGTGCTGGCTGAGGTACAAAAATGTCAAATGTAGAGGAGAATCCATTGAAAGGATCAGCAGAATATGTTGGTTTTTACTTTGAATGGTGACAAACAGCTAAAACTGTTCTCTGTTATGTTCACATTAGTTGATTTATGCTCTTATTGGTAAACTTGATCATTTTATAGAATTTTGCAAAGGCTTTGTCCACATGGAAATGCTGTCTTTCCAAAATAATGATCTTATTTGTCATTTCTAAAGATTTTCTCTTTAACACTGTACAACTTTTACAGATGTTTTCATCTGACATTATTGCAACAAGATTTTTTCACTCAGGAACTTGGTTGCCAAAACTACCATCTTGGGACTCCGAAGATACACTTGTACAAAAAAAAATTGCATCTACTTGAACTCCACTTTTGGCAGTTCATGAATGAGGGAAGAAGGGAGCATGAGATTGACAGACAGTTTGGTGCAGCATCTGCAGTATTGGGGACTCCATGCTGGTCTGCCATGGTGAAGAGTGAGCTGAACTGAGGCAAAGTTCTCTGTTTACCAGTCAGTCTACGTTCCTACCCTTACCCATGGCCACAAACTCTGGGTAGTGACCGAAATATTGAGACTGCAGATACAGGTGGTTGAAATTAGTTCCCTCCACAGGGTAGCTGGACTCTACCGAGAAGTTCAGTTATTCAGGAGAGACTTGGCGTAGAGCCGCTGCTCCTCCACATCATAAAGAGCCAGTTGAGGTGGTTCAGGCATCTGGTAAGGATGCTTCCTGGGTGCCTCCATAGGGAGGTGCTTTGGGCATTTAAGACTGGGAGGAGACCCTGGAGAAGACCCAGGACACACTGGATAGACTAAGTTTCTCGGTTGACCTGGGAAGGCCTTGGGGTCCCCTCAGAAGAGATGGAAGAGGTGTCTGTGGAAAGAGAGGTCTGGGCCACCTTCCTCAAGCTGCTGCCCCCGAGACTTGACTTCAGAACAAGTGGAAGATAATGGATGGATGGAAAAATGTTAATCTACAAAGGTGTTTATGGTGTGGACAGGACCTGGGCAGAATGTCATTTCACCAGTTCTCACCACCAATAAGCTCTAACTGTGTATTTTGTGCATTCCAACTGTGAGGCAGAGGCAAGGGCAGAAATGTCACCTCGTTATCGAAGTGGGATGATAAACAGGGAGTTTCTGAAACTATTTTTGGGTGGGTCCCTTAAGATACAGTCAAATGTTGTAAAATTAAATTAAAATTAATTGTGCATTACCATGTTTGCCAAGTACACCATTTGCAGAAACTAAACTAACAAGACCCACACGGCTTTCTCCATCCGCCCCCTACTCTCATGTTTTGTCTCTTTGTAATGCATGATTCACTTCCTGGTCACGGGGTCATGTGATTTACAACAAAACCTCCTCCTTCTTTTTCTGTTGTCTTTTCTTACATAAATATAAAACCATATAAATGATAAAAACAGGCTGCAAAACATCTACCATGCATACATTCACAATAATAAAGCTCAAAATAAAAATAAAAAAATTACCACAAACGCAGAGAGACATATGCAGCATTCCAATGATGCCATGGAAATGTGTAAGCAAAAACGCTGCCACAATCATTAAATATTTTTAATGTGCTCACTTTACAGGTGCATACTGGTGAAAATTTGTTTTCGTACATCAAATATGTATGTTTTTCCCTCAGTCTTAAGATTTTTTAGAACCATGCTGAAGACAGATTAAATTTGGCTTAGATTTTGTGTACTGGTCAATTAATAATTTCCACTGATCTATAGCAGCTTTACAATATTTTAAAGTTCCAACTAAATAGCCTACATGTTAAACAGAATACATACATTCAATAAATAGAATTATTGCTAGAAAGTCTTATCATCATCCATCAAATGTATTATTTAAACAACTCAAACTATTGAAGTTTTATGAATTGGTAGACTACAATATTTTGTTAGTAATGCATAGGGCTCATAAGAATATGCTACCCACAAATATTCAAATGTTTTTTGTAAAGAGAGAAAACTGTTACAGTTTAAAAGGAACTGAAATGTTTGCTAAACCTAGATATAGGACTAGTTTGAAGGGACGTTTTATTTCAAATAAGGGAGTGGAATAGACCATTTACCAGTTGACGTCATCGCGCATGCGCACTCACATTTTTTGAGAATTTACCGGAAACGGGGACTAACGCAGCCACAGTACTGGAGTGTTTTCATCACTGCCATGGTCGCGATGGGGAAATATGACTTTTATTGTGTTTATAATTGTTCGAGGCAACGTAAACAAGTAAAAGAAGAAGGTGAGACTTGTTCGTTTTACCAAGTCCCTCTAGGAAAGTCGAGTAAAGCAACTAAAAGAAGGAAGATGTGGCTTCAAGCGCTTCACCGGCAGGACTTCACCCCGACACAAAGCAGCAACGTGTGTAATCAGCATTTTTTATCTGGCATGGCCATTAATGATCCAAGCTCCGTGGATTACGTTCCTACATTACATCTTGGATATGGGAAACAGACAAAACAGAGAACAACCTCCCGCAGCAGAATGCTACTGGACAGTTGATAAGCTAGCAGCTAGCTAGTTCTACTAGACCTGGCTGTACCTCAGTCCACTGCCTGTGTTGAAGTTTCAACCTGCGACATGCAAGGAGATTCTTCCTTCAACCCCCTGAAGAAATAACAGGTTAGTAAAATTTCATCAAACATGCAGCTCTATAAAAATGAACAGACCACTGCACTGTTAGCCTGTTATCCTTTGAACTCTTTCTGCGTTGAAAAAAATACACAGTAGTAGTTTCCACAAGACTAACATGTTTTATTAACATTATTTGAGGTCTGACAGCACTGCATCTTTGAAAACATTTCTGTCATTTCTCTGTTTCTGTAAGTTATTCGCACAGTTTTGCTGGGGGCATCGGTGACATGCTGTCACAGAAAAAAATAGCAATCCTGTCATCAATGTGTAAAAGCATACAGTTTAACTATACATAAGACTGTTTTGTTTATTGTCAAATATGAATTAATACTTTGTTTTACAGCAGCAACTGGCCACCAACTCCTTACTGACAAAGGGTTTGATGTCAAGTCAGAGGTGGAAAAAGTGGAGCTAGTCTGAATCTGCCTCATTTTCTGCATCGAGGGCACACTGAGGAAGAGGTATGTATTGTACAAGGAGTGTTTTGGCTTTTTGAAGCACTAATTGCAATAAAGTAAAAATATCTTTGTAAGTACAGGTGTTTCCGGCAGCGTGTAACTGGCCCGGCGGGGCACAAAGATTCGCTTGCCCGCTGGGCCGACACGCATTTATGGACCTGTCAGGCCTGTCATGATCCAAATATATATATTTTAAATAAATTCTGTCGACCGTGACATCACATTGGTTGATGTTTTTGAAGGACATCACGCTAATCCAATGAAAACTCACAGCACTCCTCAGCTGGCTCAGTCATTCCCTCCCCAATTAGACCAAATTTATATACTGTATTCAAATCCATGTTTATTACAGTAATTGATTACTGAAATAGTCCACACATCCCAAAACAGACATTGATTGTAGTACATTAAATTTAGAAATGAACACACCAACCTTTAAATATAAAGCAACTGTGCTCTAATTTGACTTTTAGTGAAGTGGAACTTTTGTTTAGTTAAATTTTTTAATCTGTTAATATACAAATGCTGTTTTAGTCACATTTTAGGATTTTGATGACTTAGCACCAGAACCCCATAAACATTAAACTGTCTAAAGTCTCCAAATTGTCAGAGAAGGCATAATTAAAAAAAAATATTAGCAGGTTACTTTCTGTCCTTGTAGGCAGCTGTCCTTTAACAAGTGAAATGACAAATACAAACACATCCTCTGGTATGTGTTGTTTCTGTTTGTGACTTATATAAATAATGTGTGTGTGCAACAATGCAATGTAATAATTGAATTAAAAATGAAACCATTTCAGTAAAGCACCGTTTATTTTATTACCCAAAAAATCTGGTAGAAACATCTTGATAACGTGCAAACTTCAGCTGTATTTAATCAGTATCTTTAAACATCATATCAAAATGAGAAACGCTTCTGTTGTAATCATCTTGACGTGCAGAAACAGTAGCATAATTTTTTTCTGTGTTTGAACCATTCTTCACTGCATGACTGCATCACTGCGTGTTTCTGCCTTAATTAAATCTGATTATGCTTGTGAGACATTTAAAGATGTTTTGAACTTCTGGCAGGACTCTCTGATGGTGTGGAGACTGAACAGGTGCAGAGGTCGTCAGCTGCGTCATCTGCCAGAGGGTCTGGATCGATAACCGCAGCCAGGGGCACAGCATACCGCAAAAGAAAAAAACATGATACTTTAAAATCTAGACCAAAATAAAGGAATTAAAGAAACATACAGACAAGTGTTAGTGATTTTTAATGTTTACTACTTCACTTGCAATAGGTCAACAATGGCTCCACGCTGAAAATGTCCTTGTGAAGACCAGCAGTGATGGGTCATTCCGGTCATCAGGATGTCGTGGGTCAAAACGCAGGCTGTTCAGCGTTCTCCTGGAAAACTTCTTGACGCCGATGTCATGCCTTAAATGACACCAACATGAAAAATGTGGTTGATATCAAACACATATTAGCAAATCTGTTTGTAGAAGTGTTTTTTTTTAAATGTCCAAAAACTATTCCAGATCTTACAATTGTAGAAAACATTTAAAACCGTACATATGTCATTGCATTTATTTCTTATCTAGTGCCACTAGAAAACAACAATAATTAACACAATACAATAAACTACAATTGTACAATGTTGAATAGTTTTTTGACTGGAATAAGACAAAATAAGTGATATTGTATTATTCCAGTTGTTGGTGAAGTTTGACTGAAAGTCACCTTTCTGGGTATTTGTGTTATAAGCATAATATGAAATTTCTTCAGGAACACTGATTAAACTCACTTTAAAACTTGCAGCTCATCCAAGTAGCAGGTGCAGTTCGTTTTTGGGCTGGTCCCTTCCATGTACAAGGCAACTGGGTGCAGGTTGGTTTAGAATGTATTTCCAGCATGGTTGCAGCCACCTCCTTGTCTGCAAAAACAATCACAAACACAATATACAACCATATTGTGTGTGTCATTATGGAATTCACATGCAAAATATATTGTTTGTAATATATTTAAGATGTTCACACATTTTACGTCTAATAAAGTGTAAGCTGTATAAACAGCGTGTCAAAAGTGCAATAGTAAATACGTTATCAAAGATAATTAAATTTTCCCAGGAAAGCTAATAAATGTATCTCTTGGGATAGTTATTATTTTTCACATCACAACATCACCAATTGTCTCAGGTTGTATTTAAGACATAGCTTACAGAAATCAAATAAGAAATAAGGACGCTACGAATATTTGTGTGACTGACTCAAACGTCATGTTTTTGTTTACATACTGTGCTAATACTGACGGCTCTTATGAAGACATGGCGCTAGTTATAGCAGCTAACAGAAGATGTTAAACCTGTAACAATAACCAAATCAGTCTAAATATCAGAAGTATTGGTGTGAGAAATTTAAAACATTTATTTCTGACGCTTGGATATAAAGGTTGTTGACAACTACACACAACGACTCACCCTGCTGGACATTCGCAAAAAGCCTGAAGGATTTCCCCATTTTCCATCAGCGCACACAATCACCTCCTCTCGTATCCGCGGCACAATGTTCAGGCATTTTGACCAGTGGTTGTTCACTATTTTAAGAAAACAAGCTTCTAAATTACAACTCGCTATCATTACGAAGCTCCTCGGCTCCTTCCTACTAGCCCCAACTTCCGTTTTCGATTCGCCGCGGCATTTTGCCGTCCAATCAGAACGCTCGTTTCAGGCGAGCTTTGCGTGATGACGTCAACTGGTAAATGGTCTATTGTGGAATGTTTTTGGAAAAAGATGTTAAAGATGTGAACTCTGTGATGAAATTCAAAAAAATTATCAATTCTAAACTGCTAGCAAAATACTAAAGCTTTAAGTAAAGCATTCTAATGTATTTGTTAATTGTTGAGTGTGAAATGTCCCTAAATTGATCTGTTGTTTCTGTAAGTTTATTGTTTAAATTGATTGTTTGAAATTGTTTTTTTTTTTTAAAGGGGCAGACAAAATAAGAAAATTTTCTTCTTTCTGCCACCTTTCATTTTATGTATTTTAATTATTTCATAAATTTATGAAATTGTATTTTTTCCATTATCTTTTATGTTGTTTTTCCTTTTCTTTTTAATATGTAAAATGAATAAAAACTTTAATAAAAAAATAAAAATAATAAAATCTCCTAACACAAGCAAAAATATTATCCAGATACATTGTATTTATTGTGGTGTCTGCCAATATAAATTATGAGCCACTAAAATCAACAATATTATATCTTCAGTGATCCATTTAAACAAGTGTAAATATTATGGTTTGAGTAGAATAAAAAAAAAATCACATGCTCTCACTGAGGCTCAAAGCCCATTCTCCCACATGTAACGCAGGCTCATTAACCATTATGCTATACAGAACTTGCATCGAGAGAAAGTCAATATCCATGCTATGTCCCACTATTCAGACTTCAGATGCTCTCACCTCATGTCAAGGATTAATGGGCCCAACCACTGTTGGGCTGATAAAGGTGGCACATAATTTTTGAGAGGTATAAATTCATGATTTTGCCTATATAAATAGTGGATATGCTTTATTTTCATTATACTGTATTGCTTAAAATATGGTTACTTCAGTGGATTTATTGGCGGGAGGAGGAGACAATCTTTTTTTTTTTCTAAATTGGGAGTTCCTGACTCCCCCTGGATTGTTGTCCAAGGCTAGATGTGTCTATTTTTGGTAAAGTGGGGAGACAAAATGTTTAGGTCCATCTGACCTTTCAATAGGAGATTTATCGTGGGCATACTGAGACTCTGCGTCACAATTGTGTGGATGATTCGGTGCCAGGAATGCAGAGCAACACAATGATCATAAAAACAAAAACTAAACTTTAATATAGACTAAAAAAAATTACAAGGGGATTTGCAAGGAGGTGCAGAAAAGATCCAGGAAAAAGGATTGGCATGATAATGCATAATGCTCCATTAAATAATTCAAACTAGCAGGTGCTTCATGGGGCAGCACAATGGAGCAGTGGTTAGTTTTCACCTCACAGTGAGAAAGTATTGCCTCCCAGCCTAGGTTCTTTTTGGAGTTTGCAAGTTGTCCTGGTGCATGTACCGGTAAGGGTTTTCTCCAGGAACTTGTTTATCCCACTGACCAACAAAATGTATTTTAGGTTTATTAGTAACGCAGAACGTTCTGTAGGTGTGGGTGAGAATCTTTTGTCTCTTTGTGGCTCTGTAATGGACTGGAGACCTGCTAGAGGGGTAGTCCGCCTCTTGCACAATGATTGCTTGAAATAAGCACTGGCTCCCCCGCAACTTGGAATGGAAAAGCGGGTACAGAAAGAGGATGGATGGATGGAGATTTGTTTCAACACACATGCAAGGACTGTGACTCAGAGCAGTGCTTGGATCAGAGTATTGGCATCTTGATCTTTCCTCCCTTGGGGTGTCCTTGGGTTATAATCTGAACCCTTTGTTGCCTGTGATATGTTAATCTGTGTGTCACTGAGAAAAGTTATTGTGTATGACTAATATAAAAGTGCTAAAACTCACATTTTTATTTACCAAGTATTGTATTATCTAATCTAAATGCTTCATTAAGTTGAATGTGGTCTGCAGTAAATGTAATACCAATTTCAGACTAATTTGAATCTAATTGAGACTAATTGACAAATCATGGATTAATATGTGCAGTCACATTTGACATCACAAGATCTTGTACATTGTGGTTGTGCTCAGCAGTTTTTTTGGAATGAGTCTCAGCTACAACATTTGCATTTATTGTTAAAAACTTTATTATATCAATTTTTTTCTAGTGGGTAATAAGCTGTGGTAGCTAGGGGTTGAACAAGTACATGATTTTAAAACTCGACATTGACATAATATTACTCGAGTAGAACTCGAGTAGTTGATGATGTCATAGGATCTCAAGATGCAAAAAATAATTAACTAATTAAAACCGCCCCAAAAAAAAGTATTTTATTATTGACTAGCCTGGTTAAAAACAGACCCTTGTCCTTCACTTCGCTTTGTGAAGGGAAATGAGAATTGAGCGGAGCTGTGCAGGAAGGCGAGGGCCAGGCTAATTATTGACTAAAAAAGACCAACAAAACATTGGAAGCATATATTAGGCTCCTACCATTTATCTTACAGCAAACAAGTCACAGGAAACCCAAAACTGTTAGTTATTATTATTAAGCTGCAAAAGTGAAGAAAAAAATGTGCGGCACATCAAAAATGAAACTAAAAACAGTGTTGATCACCCCGCACCACCACCTGTGGTGCTACGCATCAGGCTTAGTTTTAGCTATTAATGTTAATAGGTTTTTATAGGTTTAGAGATTAATATTTTTTGCCTTTCATTTGTGAAACAAGGTCAGAGGAAGCTAGTTCGGTCGTTTGGACCCGGTGTTACACCATATTCTGTAACCTGCAACAGTGCATGCAACACCGCCCACTACGGTCACAATGGCTGTGTCTCAATTCAGGGGCTGCATCCTCATAAGTGTGCATTTGTCGGCCGCATACGTCATTGCCCCGCGCGGAGGACTGTCCCAATCCAAAGACTCCTCCTCATGCGGCCGAGGAATGCGGCCTACTTCCTGCTGAAATCGAAGGATGCATCCGTGGAACCTTCAAGACGGAGGCTATCCCAGAATTCATAGCGCCAGCAGAGATTTTGCGGGGGGGGACTTTCTGCGTGCAGGGTCGGGGCTGCTGCGTGTTGTTGAGTCATCAGCTCGTTCTGACAACAACCTCAGCGCGAATATTCATTCAACCTTTATTTAGTCATCTCAAACAACCTCAGCTCGAATATATCTCATTAAAATTTAACTACAGAAACGACAAAAAAAATGTGTTAGCTGAATATACAGTATATTAGTGTTTCTGAGTTTACTGTTTTTGAAGAACTGATTACAAATCAGATTATTTTACACGTGCGTAGCAAGGATTTTCTGAGGGGCAATCTTTTAAAACCCAGAGTGGACCTACAAAATGCAAGTTGTCCAGTAGCTCAATTGGTTAATCAACCTGCGGTTGGCGCAGAGATACTTTTCTCGAAGCTGGTTCGAATCTCACTCGGTACGGTTAAAACTTATTTTACGTTTGTCTTTTATTGGATAAAAAAAAGAAGGAGTTTCACAAACTCCTTCCTTTTAATCTCAGTCCTCATTTTTTTATCCAATAAAAGACAAACGTAAAATAAGTTTTAACCGTACCGAGTGAGATTCGAACCAGCTTCGAGAAAAGTATCTCTGCGCCAACCGCAGGTTGATTAACCAATTGAGCTACTGGACAACTTGCTTTTCGTAGGTCCACTCTGGGTTTTAACAGATCGCCCCTTATAAGCTGATTTGTAATCAGTTCTTAACAAACAGTAAACTCAGAAACACTAATATATACCGTATTTTCCGGTGTATAGGTCGCACCTTTTTATGGTTTTTTCAAGGCCTGCGACCTATACACAGGTGTGACCTATATATGGCTTGTTATCACTTTCGGTGAAACAAATTTTTAAATCCAGCTCATTTCACAATTACGTTCATTTATTAAGGAAAAGTTCAGCTCAGACATATATTTGCTATAATTTTTATCAAACAAATAATTGTTTTTAAGTGTTAATCTTCTTAAAAGCCTTGCTGTGCGCTCCTGTGGCAGACATTTGCAGCAGAGCTAAACGTAGGTGCGACCTATACACCAGTGCGACCTATCTAGGGATTTTTCCAATCTATTGGTGATAATTGGACAATGCGACCTATACACAGGTGCGACCTATACACCAGAAAATACTGTATACATGTATTCAGCTAACTAATATATTTTAGCGGCGTCCCTTCTCTTTCCACACACACCACAAGCGCGCACACAAGAACTTCCCACCCACTTCAAGAGAACGCCCCACCCACTTCAAGGCCGGCAAACCTGAAGGCTAGACCGTCCCATTTCAGCAGTTTCGCTCAGCCCACCCGGTCTTGTGAGTGCGTGGCCTACTCGGCCCAGCTAGGCTGGGTCCTCATGAGGACGCAGCCCCTGAATTGAGACGCAGCCGTTGTGCGGTGGTCACAGAATATGGTGTAACACCTGATCGCAACACGCTCCAAACAGCAAGCAAATTTATTCATTTTCTGTTCTGTAACTGTGACGTGATGACGTCACCACGAATACTCGATGTGAAATTAAAAAAAAAAACTCAATAGAGGTCCGAGGAATCAATGTGTCAATTACTTGAGTAGTATGTTAAAGCCCTAGGCCCTGTTCAGTTGGGTTGCATCCGAATATTAATCAGTTGTAGATGTGCATTCATTTATTACTTTCTGAGCATTTCCATGTAGTGGTGGAATGCCTTTCAGATGCTACCTTATCTTGAGCTTAATATCCGTAAAACTGAAAGAGATAACTATGTACTGGTTCACAAGACATTTTGTTAACAGAGAGACAAACAAACACACATAGTCAATTACATTATTACTGCTTTTCTTGGGCGGCAGGCGATAACAATCACATGGATCAGGAAACTGCCACACAGTGTGGTTAGCCAAATATCACACTGTGTTTATCATTCCCTTCTACATAAAATATGTGCTGCCTGATTTGTTACTTTTCGAAACCAGGAAGAAAATGTTTACCACCTCCCATCACACCTGCGGCTGATTCCAATGTGATTTTCTGAAATGGAGATTGGCTTAGCATGACTGTCTGAAGTGTGTTTTGTAGCAGCCCCCTCACAATGATTGCATAATCAGACAACACACAGTAGGAGAGTCCTCACAAGCTTTTAGCCAGGGAAAGAGTGCATTCCTTGTCTATAAACTTCAGTAAAAGCTTGATCAATTGACGGATTCTTTCATGCTTAAGCAAAAAAGAAATCTGAGAACAATGAAGACTGCTTGCAGCATTACAGCACATCCTGTCTTTGATTTGTACATTTCAGCTGCAGGATAGGTTCAGCCTTTTGAACAGGATTGTCACAATACTAGAATTTCAGTCAGTGTCAAATATGTCTTGTAGCATTGCTTAAATCTTCCTACTGCAACATTGATGTTTGTTGCCATCTTCATATACAGACAATAGGTTTAGTAATAAACAATGGATATGTTCAAATTTACGAACTCTCAACAAGATCCTTGCTGCACTGTTTTGAATATATTGAAGTTTCTGAAGGTTTTTGCCAGGGATTCCAATAAACAGGGAGTTGCAGTAGTCGAGCCTGGAGGAGACAAAAGCATGGACGAAGGTGAGGGTTAAGTGCCTTGCTCAAGGGCCCAGAGAGGTGCACATGAGGGTGGAGGCAGGTGTGGGTGCTTCACCTTTCCCAACTACATTTTGATGACGTCGGTCCGGGGAGTTGAACCAGCGACTTTCCGATCACAGGCCCACCGTCTCTAGCCTTTGCACCACTACTCCCCTTATAATAAAAGTTGTAAAAACTGCTAAATCCCAATACTTTTCAGGTATTATTTCCTCAAACTCTCACAATCCACAAGTTCTGTTCTCCACCCTAAACTCTGTTCACCACCTCACTGAACAATCACCCCTGGAAGCTTCGACTGAACTGTGCGAGAGCATCCTACATTTCTTTCTAGAAAAAATTGCGACCACCCGTGCTCTCATTTCTCCTCCAACTCATGATCCATCCGTCTCACCTCAATCTGTTGCTGTATTTGACCACTTGAAACCAGTCTCTCTGTCCTCTCTAGAGCAGGTCATGTGCAACCTGAAACCATCTGGTTCCCCCTTTGATGTGGTCCCCCCTCAGCTACTGAAGGAGGTTTTTCCCAATCTAGGTCCTTCCATTCTCTCTATTGTAAATAGCAGTTTATCCACTGGTGTGGTGCCAAAATCCTTTAAGCATGCTGCCGTTCAACCTCTCCTGAAAAAACCAAACCTTGACCCCTCAGTAGTGTTTAACTTCAGGCCTGTCTCCAGACTCCCATTTGTATCTAAACTTCTTGAGAAAATAGTTGAGTCCCAGTTGAAGTGCTTCCTGGAGGATCACGCTATCCCGAGTTATTCCAATCTGGCTTCAAATCTCTCTACAGCACTGAAACTGCCCTACTGAAGGTTTTTAATGACATCTTCTTATCCACAGACACTGGTGACTCTGTGCTGCTTGTCCTATTGGACTTTACATCCACTTTCAACACTATCGACCATGAGATCCTCATTGCTAGGTTGGAGCAGTGGGTGGGCATCACAGGGTCAACCCTCAATTGGTTCAGATCCTACTTCTCCGACAGATCCTTTTGTGTGTCCAACAACAATTTTAGTTCTGCAGTGGCGGTACTTAAATGGGGGGTTCCGCAGGGGTCCATCCTGGGTCCTCTCCTATTCTCCTTATACCTACTGCCACTCTGTGCTATTTTCCGGAAACATAACATACCTTTCCACTTCTACGCCGATGACTGTCAAATCTACTAAGAAACAATGGCACATTGTCTAATCAACCTCTGCTCGACTGCCTGGGTGACATCAGGGACTGGATGGCTTTAAATTTCTTAAGTTTTAATGATAAGAAGTCTGAATCCATACTGTTCTTTCCCAATGACACAATCTCGAACCACTGCGTTGACCTTTCTGCTCTAGCCCTGTCTGAAAAACAAAAAGTCACAAATCTGGGAGTGATAATGGATCCTTCCATGAAACTCAACAGCCATGTAAATATGATCGTTAAATCCTGTTTTTTTTTCAGCTGAGGCGACTGTCTAAGTTGAATCCCATATTATCAAAAAATAACCTGGAGACAGTAATTGCATGCATTTATTACATCTAGGCTTGATTACTGCAATTCACTCCTATTTGGTATCAGTCAGGCCACCATTGCAAGACTACAACTGGTCCAGAATGCAGCAGCCCGATTTTTAACTACAGGCAAAAGAGAGCACATTACACCAGTCTTGGCATCCCTGCACTGGCTACCGATTCATCTTCGTATCCAGTTCAAAATCCTCCTCTATGTCTACAAATCGCTGAACAGTCTTGCCCCCGCCTATCTCTCTGATTTTATACACCCATATGCCCCACCACTTTCTCTGAGGTCAGCTGACCAGGTGCTTTTGACAATCCCAGGGACTCGTCTTAAGCACAGAGGTGACAGGGCTTTCTCTGTAGCAGGCCCAAGACTTTGGAACGAGTTACCTCTGCTCGTCAGACAGGCCCCCTCCCTCTCGGTGTTCAAATCCCGTCTGAAGACCCATTACTATTCTGTCGCTTTCAACACCAGCTGATCTGTGTTTGGTTGTTTTATTTATGATCTGTGATGTTCCTATGTCTTTTTTAATAATAATAATAATAATAATAATAATGTCTTTTCCTGTCATCTGCGTATGTTCCCATACACAGACGAAATTCGTCTCTGCATTTAACCCAACCACCTACCAGGTGGTGCAGTGAGCAGCCCGAAAGCGCCCGGGGTACTTCATTGTTGTGTGTTGCCTGTTGTTTGTTTGTTCAGCACTTTGGTTGGCCTTGTCACTGTTTAAAGTGCTCTATAAATAAAGTGGCATGGTATGGTATGGTATAATAATACAAAGTAATAATAATAATTATTATTATTATAATTATAACTATTACTTTTTGCGGCACTATGATGGACTTGTGACCTATCCTGGATGTACCCCTTCCCTCGCACAGTGATTGTGTCACAGGTTAGTATGGATCAGGACAACACCAGATTCAGAAAAATGTTTTTAAAAGGTTTATTGCGCAAAAGGCAGTGCCTGGTGGATCAGGGCCTCGATTCTGGTCCAATCTATGGAGACAGACCGGTTAGTGACTGCAAAGCGATTTTATGGGCTGAGAGAGGTGTTGTGCATGTCACTAACCTGCTGTGGCAGGAGCAGGGCTGAGGCAGAGAGTGTTGGAGGGCGGGGCAGGAAACAGAATCCAGGGATGTAGCAGAGGTCGAGAGCCAGAGGAGTTTGAGCAGGCAAAAAATGCAAAAAGGAGAATCCGTAGACGTGGTCCAAGAGAGGAGCAAGGTCGTACCATGTAAGCTGCAGGTGTGGTATCCAGACAAGGTGGCGGTAATGCACTTTACGTTTGTCTGCCAACCGCCAATACATAGTTCCCAGACACGCCCCCAGTATTACGCAATACATCTAAAGGCACCACATCTAAAGGCGGAAAAGTCGAGCAAGATGGCAGACGCGAACAACCAGAGCAAATTATACGGACAAAAATACGAGCTACCACAGCTTCACCAAGGAACAAGAGCAAAATGGCAGTGGTCGGAGTTAAATGAGTTTGAGAAAGAAATCATGGCAGACGAATGGACAACTTGTCACAAAGTAGTTACTCTGATATCATTAATTATTTAATTACTACGAGGCGAGGAGCGCACACCGGCTTCATAGCGCAGTGCTTCACAGCTTTAAATCCAAAAAAGATGTGTAAACTGTCTCAATCAGATCTAACCAGCTAAAAAAAGGTTTAACTAAAATAACACACAGCCAGCACAAACAGTCCAGGCTGAACACGGACCAGAACCAGCACTTTGAGTGTTACCGTGTTGGAAGTTAGCATGTTGTTAGCATCTGGAGCGGAGGGTCCGTCGAGCTCAGGTCGGACGGCGTGGATCCGTCGCGGCCGCGGGGGCACGTCCCATGGGACCGACGCGTCGCCCGCACGACTTGGCTCCCGTCCTCCTTCTCCCACTGGGACGGTCTCCCCGCCGGTCCCGGTGGACCGTGCGAGACCGTGAGGAGGCCGTTGTCGCGTTAGCGAGATGCTAAGCTAACCACAGCAAGACGGTGTTGCTAAAATAATGAAGAAAAAAAAAACAGCTCTAACACACAGACAGTTGTACTCTAACATTGTTTCACAAAATTATTTATGTAGAATATTTTGTTTACCGGCCAAAAGCACGACGTCTTCAGAGCAGATCCGAGCAGACTTAGAGAGAGGAGGGGCTGCAGTCAGCTTCTCTGAGATAAATCCTTCACGTTTACTTTTTTTTAGATTAAGTGAAACCTGCGCATTGCCCAAATGTCTACCCGACTGGAACACCCACTGACCCAACACAAAGTAACCATTGCAATTAATTAGACATTAACAACAACAAAAAAATGTGAAAAATTAACATCCATTAGACCGCGCTGTCCCCTGTTCTGCCTCTCGAAATGAGGGTCCACTCGGAAGTTAAGACGGATGACGTCACATGGGAACTATGTATTAACACCACTAAGAAGAAGAAGAAGGAGGCGTGGCATGGATAACAAGGAAGCAGGTTTGAGCAGAAGATGGGTGACAGGCAACATAAACAAAGGCAAGTGGAACAGAACTATGGCAGACAGGAGCAGAAATGTGACATATTGCTGGAAATGGACACCGGCGACCCCCGGCCGTGACCCAAAATGGAAGAAGCAGTAAAAGATAATGGATGGATGGGA
>JBBPBX010047360.1:0-26189 GCA_038048925.1 Garcialebias charrua | reverse complement strand
TAATGTGTAAAATGAGGTGTTTAAAAATCCTCCATCACAGTTACTTTATTTTGGTAATAAAGTTTTGACCGTCACATACCATACCATACCATACCATTTTATTTATAAAGCACTTTAAACAGGAACAAGTCCAAACCAATGTGCTGAACAAAACAACAAAACAACAGGCAACACACACAATGAAGTACAACACGAAAGACATACAAACCTTGCAGATCATAAATAAAACGATCAAATGCAAATCTGCTGGTGTTGAAAGCAACAGAATAGTAGTGAGTTTTTAACCGGGATTTGAAAACTGAGAGGGAGGGGGCCTGTTTGACGAGCAGCGGTAACTCGTTCCAGAGTCTTGGGCCTGCTACAGAGAACGCCCTGTCACCTCTGCGCTTAAGGAGAGTTTCTGGAACTTTTAAAAGTACCCGGTCCTCTGACCTTCAGAGCACGTGGAGGGACATATGGGTGTATCAAATCCGAGAGATAGGTGGGGGCGAGACTGTTCAGTGATTTGTAGACATACAGGAGAATTTTGAACTGGATTCGAAGATGAACCGGTAGCCAGTGCAAGGAGGCCAAGACTGGTGTAATGTGCTCACTTTTGCATGTACTAGTTAAAAATCGGGCTGCTGCGTTCTGAACCAGTTGCAATCGTGTAATGGTGGCCTGACTGACGCCAAGCAGAAGTGAATTGCAGTAATCAAGCCTAGATGTAATAAATGCGTGAATCACTGTCTCCAGGTTATTTTTTGATAATATGGGCTTCAGCTTAGACAGTCGCCTCAGCTGGAAAAAACAGGATTTGACGATCATGTTTACATGACTGTTGAGTTTCATGGAAGGATCCATTATCACTCCCAGATTTGTGACTTTTTGTTTTTCAGACAGGGGTAGAGCAGAAAGGTTGATGCAGTGGTTCGAGGTTGTGTCATTGGGAAGGAACAATATGGCTTCAGACTTCATATCATTGAAGCTTAAGAAATTTAAAGCCATCCAGTCCCTGATGTCAGCCAAGCAGTCGAGCAAAGGTTGAATAGAGCATGTACCATTTTGTCTTAGGGGGAAGTAAATTTGACAGCCATCGGCGTAGAAGTGGAAGGGTATGTTGTGTTTCTGGAAAATAGCACCAAGTGGCAGCAGGTATAAGGAGAATAAGAGAGGACCCAGGATGGACCCCTGCGGAACCCCCCATTTAAGTGCCGCCACTGCAGAACTAAAATAATTGATGGAAACACAAAAGGACCTGTAGGTAGGATCTGACCCAATCTAGGGCCGACCCTGTGATGCCCACCACACAGCAATAGGCAGCAGTAAGAGCACCACAAAGAGCTGCCTTCTGCCTCCTCAACCAGTTTTCAGTTGTTTTAATAAACTCCTTGTTTAACAATAACAGTCTAACTTCAAGATTTATAACTTTTGCAAACTAACCTGCATTCTCAACTCATAAAATTTAATTCTTACTGTTATGACAAACACTGCAGACGATGAATGAACAATTGACTCAAAGTTAAAAAAGGCTTTCAATACAGAAACAACTGGACTTTATTTGTTACAGAAAACGCTACTCAAAGTTAGTCACTGACAAAAATGCTCATGACACATGCATGTGTTGCAGAGCAAAATTAATGTTTCTTATTAAAATGTTATCAACACTTCTAGCTTACAGTTGCTGCTAAAACCAGTATAAAAACTACTTTTGTAAATCAAATGTACCAACTAAAATACCTTGTTAAACACAAAATACTACAAAAATACATATATTTTTAAATTTCGGAGCCTTTTAGGAACGGAACAGCTAAATCTCACTAATAAAAGCTTAAAGAGATGTGAGTGTAAACCTGATGATTTAAAGCAGACATATAACTGTCAACAGCAACATTATTTGTGTTGCTGCATAAAGATCAGTCCCATTTTTTCCAACATGTTCCACCCAGCTGATGTCCTGGAGGAAAAACTCCTCCAGTTCATGATGTCTCATGTCAGATTCATCATTCTTTACTGGACTCTGTTAGTTTAGTAAAGAGGACAGAGGACAGAGAGAGACATGACTGGAATCAAACCAGCAGCTTTGGTTCCTGCAGAAAACACTGAAGACAATAATCAACAAGGACCCCTCCCTTCACCCCCCAATGACAGCAGAACAAAGCTGCAGCTACGACAGACACTAGCCGTGTTTCCATGAAGGTTTCTAGATGCGCATTTTGAAGTATCGCATCAGAAAAGCTGAATGGAAATGGCAAGATTCGAATTTACTTCCTCAAATTCGCCAAAAAGTTGATACGCTCGCTTGAGGTGGTTTTTGGGTTTTTCGAAAGAGAGCTGATGCGCAAAACGACAGATGGAAACAGATTAGCCGACTCAGTTCTGACGTAGCGAACATTCACGTCACGTGACTTCGTCTCCGGACAACATGTAACATCGCTAAAACTAGTTGGCATGACAGAATAAATACAACTTGCCCGATAGCAACACATACCTGAAATATTCTCTCCATTTTGCCGAGATGTGTGGTCGGGTCCTGTTTTCAACCGCTACTTCCTGTTTACTGTAGACATGCGTAACGCTGACGTCTGACGTAATGACGCTGACGTCTGACGTAATGACGCTGACGTCTGACGTAATGCCGCTTTGCGTGGCCTGGTGGATGCGCTTCAAGCCAGTTGATGGAAACACTTCTGCTTCGCATTAATTTTTATTTACATTTTTGCGAATTTTCAAAAAATCACTCAAAATTCGATTTGAAAATAGATGGAAACATGGTTACTGATGATAAATATTTCATCCCATCAAACAGAGAATATTAACTGAAGCTCTGACGCGAAGGAAAAAAGTCCAACAGGAAGAGTTCAACTGGTTTCTCTTCTAATCTGAACAGAACTGGTCATTTATCAGGATTAAATCATTTTCTTTTTATGTGTCCTGACAGACTTTCTGGCTGTGGACTCTCAGAGACTCACTGTGAAGTTGTGGCCTCAGATCTGAAGTCCAACCCGTCCCATCTGTCAGAACTGGACCTGAGCTACAATGATCTGCAGGATTCAGGAGTGAAGATTCTGTCTGCTGGACTGGAGAGTCCAAACTGTAGACTGGAGAAGCTCAGGTGATTTAAATGACAATTTGTTTTTCACTAATTTCACTTTCAGTTCTTTACTTCACTTTGATCTTTTTACTTCTTTTATTTTTGTGATTTATCTGAACATTAAACAAAAGATATGTAAATGTGTCTGTCTGTGAAGAAATATGACCATATGTCTCCAAAGGTCCAAAGTGAAGTCCAGATGTCAGAGGGATGTTGTTCTCAGTTGTGTGTAACTTTGGAAGAAGCAGACAGAATTAGTGTCAGACTGCTGAAGCTTCATATTAGTGTCAGCTGAACTCACGAGTGGATTTGTGTCAGGAACAGAGCGTTCACTTTCACTGTGAACAGCAGGATTCACTACTGGTTTCATATGATACATGACTGTTGTTGTTGTTGTTGTTGTTGTTGTTGTTGTTGTTGTTGTTGTTGTTGTTGTTGTTGTTGTTGTTGTTGTTGTTGTTGTTGTTGTTGTTGTTGTTGTTGTTGTTGTTGTTGTTGGTGGTGGTGGTGGTGGTGGTGGTGGTTGTTGTGGTGGTGGTGGTGGTGGTGCGTGCATGTTCATTTGTTTTTTTTAATGGTCATAAAATATGCATGGGGAGAACATCTAAACTCCACACAGAAAGACCCCAGTGGGGAAGTGAACCTGCAACTTTCTTGCTGTGAGGCGACAGCTCCAACCACTGCTCCACTGTGCCGCTCCTTATTTCATGAATGTAATTAATTCAGAGTTTCAGGAAATAATCTCTGGATGTTCGTCTACGACTTCTGGACTCAACTCGACTCTAAGCGGTCTCCACAGTAAAACAATCTTAACAAACACAGAATGCTGGTTCTGTTATCAAATTTCCCACGGACCTTGAACTAAACTTCTAGTGAAGACTAAAAGAAAGCAGCACACCATGATCTCTTCTGTTCAGATGATGGTAGACTGTCTTCAGTCACACAAAGAAACATCAGTGCAGCAGAAAGAAACATCTGGATTTAGAAAAATAATGCAAAACAAAAGAGCTGAGTTCTGAAATTAAGATTTTAGATTTTATATCTCTTTTATTTTAATACATTGATGGATATATTTGCTGCAACTTTTTCCTGAACATGAGCCCAACATGTAGACTTTTAAATGGACGTTTTCATCAGGAACGAGCATTTGAAAGAAAAAAGAACTCTTATTTATTTAATTCATGGTTGAAATACAAAATATTTTTTTTATTTTAGCACTCTAAAAATAATAAACAGCTATTTTAAATGGTTTGATTTTGTTATCACTTTTATAATAATAAAACAATCAAATCTGTGACAAAAAAACTAATTAATGACCGGTTTTTGTCTGTTTCAAAACTAGATGTCGTCAACAAGATTTCATGAAAGATCATTCCTAAATGTCAGTGTGAGGAGAAAATAGTTTAAACTCTGTTCAGATACATCCATTGGCTGTGATAAATGAACTCTGAGCAAAATGCATCGTTTTCCACAAACCATAAAAGAATCTGTCTCAGAGGAGACGACAGGACTGCAGAAAAACATGGTCTCACCACAGGACCACCTGAAGTTAGCTTCTGATTCCAACCAGCGGATTCGGATGTTGTCAGTCCATACAATGGGCGCTATCAACTGTTATCATCCCCATATGTAGCGGTGAAACGGTCACGATCTACCTCCTAGCATGTACCTCTTAACAGTCACGGGCCCGCCCGCGGGCCCGTGACTGCCTAATTTGCAGGTGTTAGATCGTGATTTCCCAAATATGGCAGCTTTGGAAGTTCTGACGCATTAAAAGTCTCCCATAGGCTCTCTGCTTTTGATTGACACCAATTTTGACCAACTGAGTGAAACTTTTCACTTTCTACAGCCAATCAAATCCCACAGACCCACCAAGCAAATATCCACCCTCCCCCTGTTCCCCCCCACGTGGGTCTTGTCCAATCAAATGAGAGCTGATTTTGACATCACAGATTTGTAGCCAATCAAATGGCCTTTCGATAGACATGTGACATGCCATGCTTTGAGCAATGTGAGAGGTCTCAGATCAACTGCGTAACATGAATCATTGAACAGCTGCGTCGTGCGTAAAACGGTAAGCGCTCCTTTGTTGACTTTTACGCGTGCCTATTCTGACTTTTATCACTCTTTAGCCATGGATAAATGCCATGGAAACATGAAATACAAGTTTTAGAAGTTGATTTACAAGGAAAAAGTGATTCCTCTCTCACGAAGGAGTGGTTTCTCCTGTGTGTGTGCGCCAGTGTGTGTGTGGGGATACGGGGTGCGGGGGTGTCTGGAGACTGCAGCAGGAGCCCCTGTGGAGTTGATCCTTTGTGAAGCTTTGTGTGTGTTATCTGAGTGCTTATCTGTGGGTGTTGGGACTGCAAGCAGCACAGCAGCTGGACCTGTGGGGTGAAATCTCCTCTTGTGATTTACAGTATACAGGTAGTCCCCGAGCTACGAGCGGACCTGCTGTCATGTTACTGTATTTCTATCAGCTTGAGAGTAAATATATGAATGGAACAGATGTAAGCTTTCAATAGACAGTCATTCTGAAGTATGTTGAAGTATTGATAAGTATTCAGACATTTGAAGTTTGCATAATACAGGTGTTACACAGCATGGCACAGTTTGGCACAGTTTTGGGTATGTACTGGATTTACTGAAGTCCGCCTGGACATGCACATACAAAAACATACCATTTACCATACCATACCATTTTATTTATAAAGCACTTTAAACAGGAACAAGTCCACCAAAGTGCTGGAAAACAGGCACAGAATCCTCAATTTTTATGCTATTGACTTCAAATTTGAAACTGTATTAGTAAATACTTCACAGTTTAGGCCTATATGAAATTCAAATCAACATCTTGTTGTATCAGTGTGCAGGTGCTTGACACATATAAACATTTTCAGGCGAGGCAAGAAAAACGCTTTATTTCTGTGTGCTCTCACTTCAATAAATACAAAATAATAACAGATACAACAAATTTGACTGCTGAAACAAAAAATTCAAAGTGTTATCTTTACAAAGACACCATCCAATTGCTTGTACTCCATAGGGTTCAAGAACAGCTTCTAATTTACTTTGGGTATGTATTTTTTAGGCGTTTTTCGGATATTTGAGGCGAATGCTATCAGCGATCTAATCGCTGTGAGTAGGCAGCGTGTTTCCGTAAACCCGGAAGTGTTGTGTTTTTGTTTTTTTCAGCTTATGTAACCGTTTTCCTAAACCTAACCCTAAACCTAACCCCAGCTCACCCTTGTGCCTAAACATAACCAAGACCCTAAACCTAACCCATGACCCTTTACGCTAAACCTAACCATAAGACGGAGCCTGCTGTCATCCATTGTAAAGGTGATAACGTACCTTTCCTAGAAGGTACAGGAGGGGCAATCTGACCGCTACGAATGGGAATGATAATGGGCAATCTGACCGCTACGGTTGATAACATCCGAAGCGGGTGTTCCAGCTGTTTGCTAAAGGGTTATTTCACACAATCTGGTCCAACTTCAGTCAGCTCTGGTTCAAGTCTAAAATACTTCTACTTGTCAAACTTGATCTAGATTACTCTGAACTCAATACAAATACACTACATGAAAACACAGTTTGTCATTTATGAAATCTATATTTATAAAAGTTAAAAAGAGAGTTTCAACGCTCACACCTAACAGGAAAATAGATGTGAGAAATTCTGAAGTTTGTTTTGAAGAAGGTCCAATGTCTGTAAAATGTCTGATCCAGAGTCCAGTCTAATTAGGCCCTGTTTACACGGACACTGTGTGGGGGAAACGGATGTTTTGGGTATGTTAATTAGGTGAAAAGTTTTGCATTGACACGGTCGAATTCTGTGGATACGACTCTCCCCCTCCACCCCCCCGTCCTCATGATTTCATTGTAGTTACCATGCTGGGCCATTAGATGGCGCTGTGATTTTTGGAACCTTCACTACTGCGCATGCGCCGCCGCTGCCTGAGGTAAACAGACCAGCTGCTTTGTCTGTTTTCCTCTCTGGCTAAAATCAGCTAACTACAAGTTGTTGTCAACAACAAGTTAAAGCTGGAATTTGGATAAGAGTCAACAGATTTGAGTCAGTGGGACCCGCTTCATCTAACAAGCTGCACACCACACACGCTGAGCCTGTGGACCAGAACCAGAACCGCTGAGTGGACTGTGGACCAGAACCGGACTTTCCAGCGTGATAAACAGCTGACTTACAGCAGGTAAATCAACGTTCTTAATATAATGTTTGCTTGTGTTTACTTTGATCACACAACAACTGAGTTTTTATTTATTTATTTATTTATTTCTGCCAGGTGGAGAAGCTGTCGCTCCAGCAGGCAGACGGTTCGGCGCGGTTCTGATGGGTCCAGATGAACACACAGCACGAGTCCAGTTCATTAACATAGTTACAGTTCGGTTCACGTGTTTTAATAGTGTGTTCAGTTTAATTCTCAGTGTTTGTGTTACGTAAAGTTTGTGGTGCTGAATAAATAAATAAATAAAAAATAAACCTGGTGTCTTCATTTTCACAGCACGTTACGCACTGTTTAAAAAATGTAACGAGTCCAGATAGATACTGTAGTTCAGATAAATTTACATCTCCCACGCCAACATAAATACTGTTTATTATTGTTAAACTGTTATATTTTGCAACGTGACACGTGAAATGTCAGACTGTCCACGCGCATGCGGGCTGCGCGCATGTGGTTGACACAAAAGCTCCACGGGAGATGTTTACATTATCAGCGGGGGGTCAGCGAAAAAGTTCCACCTTGAGAGCAGGGTCAGAAAAGTATCGGTGTCATCGAGGGGGGCCAGCAGCGTCGTGTAGGCGATAAGCAAAGTCGCAAAGAAAAAGTAGCGGTTACACTCAAAATACGCGCCGTGTAAACTGGCCCTAAGTGTTGTTCCTGTAATGAAAGGTGGCGGGCGATATGCATTCCTTCAAGGAATGCTAGGTGTTTATTTAGTTTAGTGCTGAGATGAATGTGATGTGAAAGTTGTGGTGACACTAAAGTGCTAACACATGGCTGATATTTTACTGATCCACACTGAGGAGCTTCATGACAAACCCTGTTTTCTTCTTCTGGTCTTTCACTGAACATCAAATATTAAACATTGTGTCATTTACTTGGAAACTCTCACACACTTGATGTTCAGCTCATAGTTAAAGTCATGACTTTCACAATAAAAGCAGAGCTGAAACTAACAGTTATTATTTATTATTACTGAATAAACTTTAATAATTAATGTGAGTGCCACCAGCCCTCACTAGTTCAACACCCGAAAAGCTCTTTCTGACGCGACTTGTTTCTTCAGAATAAGTGTTGAATCCAGTCATTTAGTTTTATGACTTTTTATGGACAAAGTTGCTAACATCAGAGCTGGTATCTCTCTCACCGTCAACATCCAGCTATGGACCCTCGACCTTTGACCTCAAAGACATGGTCCTCTTTTATCCCAGTGTCCATTAAGGACATTACTGATCTTCTGACGCACATGACAATCTCATCTAGTCCACTGGATGTTTTCCCATCATCTCTTTTTAAAGATATTTTTAATTATATCCCAGTGTAGTAAGCTTGATAAATTTATCTCTTGGTTCTGGATCTGTACCTCAGTGTTTTAAAACTGCTGTAGTCCGTCCTCTGTTAAAAAAGCCTAACCTGGATTGCACTCTGCCTGAAAACCACATACCTGTTTCTAAACTTCCTTTTATGTCAAAGATCATTGATAAGGTTGTAGCACAACAAGTGAACTTTTTTATTGAGGAAAATGATCTTATGGATAATTTCCAATCTGGTTTTCGTAGACTGCATTCCACTGAAACAGCATTATTAAAAGTTTCTAGTGACGTGTTGATGGCAGCTGATTCTGGACACTACACTGTTTGTTGCTCTGGATCTGACTTCAGTATTTGATACTGTGGATCACACTGTTCTCATTAACAGATTAAGAGCTCTTTTTGGTATTTCTGGTATGGTTTTAAATTGGTTTAATTCTTATTCATCTAATAGGTCTTTTACTGGTTTTATGAATAATGTTCACTCTGATGTTACTGAGCTGTCCTATGGGGTGCGCCAGGGTTCAGTTTTGGACTCGCTCTTCTTTTTATTGTACATACACCCTTTAAGCTTTATTTTAAATAGATATAGTAATGTCTCTTACCACGTGTATGCTGATGTCATTCAAATACAGTATATTGTTCATTTCGATTGTCTGAATTTGATCAATTGACAGAACTCAGTTACTGCCTATCCGACATTAAAATATGGCTTAATGAAACCACTTGCAGTTAAATGCTAACAAGACTGAAACACTTATTGTTGCTCGTGATGATAAAATCATAGAAGAAATCAAGAAGCATCATGGGTTCTTAGACCTTGCAAACAAAAATAGCCTCAGATATCTGGGTGTTCTCTTCAGCAGTTCTCTGTCAATGGACAATCATTGCAAATTGTTAGTTCGCAGTTGTTTTTATCATTTAAGGAATATTTCGAAGCTAAGAGCTATTTTATCACAGAAAGAATTAGAAATGATTGTTCATGCATTTATTGCTTCTCATCTAGACTATTGTAACAGACTTTTAGTGGGGATTAGTAAATCCTCCATAGCTTCCCTTGAATCTGTGCAAAACGTTGCAGCCAGGCTTTTGACTAGAACCCACAGAACAGCTCATATCACTCCGGTTCTGGCCTCTCTACACTGGCTCCCGATTTATTTTAGAGCTCATTTTAAAATTTTGTTATTCACTTTCAAAGCACTACAGGGTGAGGCTCCTAAATATATATTGGACCTTTTGAAGCCTCTTTGTCCATTTAGAACACTGAGGTCTTCCAATCAGCTACTGCTGTCAGTTCCCAGAACTCAAAAAACTTGTGGTGATAGAGCATTTAAAGTGGTGGCCCCGAGGCTCTGGAACGCTTTCCCTCTAACAATAAGCTTCTCCGAGTCAACTGATGCATTTAAAAAAAGTCTTAAGACTTATCTCTTCAGACAGGCTTTTGGTTAATTTTCTTTAGTGATTTTAGAGTTTGTTATGTGATACCTTTTTGTATAGTACTTCTGTGATTTTATGATTTCATTTTTATTTTTCCCCTTTTTGTAAAGCACTTTGTGACTCTCATGTCTGTGAAATGTGCTATATAAATTCAGTAAAGCTTACTTACTTACTTTTGTGACTTTACTGAACTTCAATGGAAACAAAACAAACATATTCAAAACAAAAGGAAAGTAACGTCTAAAGACTGAGTTACTCTCGGGTGCAAGACTTCTGCCCTGCTGATGCCTTTCATGACTTTGTATTACAAATTCAGCAGCCAATCAAAATGCAGCATGTAATAAGAATATATAACATACAGATGTTGTTATTTATCCAATTCTTTAAAGCACTAACAAACTATTATTCACAGAAATAACTCAAACTGTAAAAATAAAAAATGTTGCATTGTTTTCAACTCCTTTGAATAAATGGCTCTTAAGATTAAACAGTTTAGTTTGAAACAAAACAATTTTCAGTTGGATCAATGCTTTTCATAGTTCAGAGTCTTTAAAAGTTTTGTTTTGTTTTCTAAACTTACATGTTTTATTCTTTATTCAGTTTGAGGAGCTGCAGTTTGTCAGAGATCAGCTGTTCTTCTCTGAGCTCAGCTCTGAAGTCCAACCCCTCCCATCTGAAGGAACTGAACCTGAGTGACAACAAGCTGCAGGATTCAGGAGTGAAGCAGCTGTGTGGTTTTCTGGAGAGTCCACGATGTAGACTGGAGACTCTGAGGTCAGACATGTTTATTACCTGCTGATGGAGGAGGAGGAATGTGTGTGTGTGTTTTCTGTACTATCAGTAATGTCATGAATCATGAATCATGATATGGATTTTATTTAACATTTAAAGGGGACCACATATAGGTCTTTAAAATTTTTATGTCATGTCTGTGTGCTATCTTGACAATATTAATTCATTTTAATACACAAAATAATTCTTAGATAATTAATTATACCCTTTTTAATTCTGCCATTTTTAACTTTCGTTTTGAACGACCGGTTTCTGATACTGAGTTCTGAAGTCCACGCCCTTCAACGATCTGTTTACGCCCTCTGTAACAGCCAGTATCTGTAATGTGTTGTTGTTTTAAAATTAGCTCTTTTTTTATTACTCATTTGACTTACTGTTAGTGCTAGCTTAAGATAACTTACCGAAACCCGTCTGAGCGCGCCGCAATTTGCTGCTCCTTTTAGCATGAGACCACCCGAATCCGATGCTAATGTTAGCTTGTTCCTCTTCCGGTGTTCGCCAGCTCCGCTCGTTGCACGCGGCGATTTTGGGAGTTATCGCTGTTCCAGTCAAGACAACACAAAGTTCACCAAGTGTCTCCCGTAAATTAATCCGTAAGGAGAAGGTCCTCGCTGCTGCGAGGCTGCTGCGAGGCTGCAGCGAGGCTGTACAGTTGAAGCTCCGCTCCATCGCGCCAGAAGAGGGTCCCGTTGCCGCCGGTCCCTACGCCGGGGGTCCGCTCGTTTAATTTTTGCCGGCTGCGCGTTGGGAGCGATCGCAAATACACTAAAAATTGAACTAAAACATAAAAATAACAATTATACTTTATTTATAAAGCCATTTAAAAAACACAGCTGCAACAAAGTGCTGTACACATGAAATTAAGAACATATAAACAAAAGATGAGATGAAATCATGAAAAACAACAGTCACGTCTTTTTATACTGAAGTGGGTGGAGCCGCACCAGGGGTTGCTGGTGAGGGGCTGGACTCAGGTTCGAGGTGGGTTGTCCTGGCGCTTGTGACGTCACAAGCGCGATTGATTTCAAAACGAAACCTATCTTATCACAGTAAAATAAATATACTTAGAGTAAATAAACCACTGGGTGCATTTTTTGGGCCTTAGAATTGTTTTTTTATGAAGTAAATACCCAAAGTTGAGTAAAAAAAACATTAAAAAGTGAATTTTGAATATGTGGTCCCCTTTAATAAAAAAATCACTTGATGTTTCTCGACAACTGATTTATTTTAGTCAACCTGAATCAAGATGGCCGCCACAACAAAATGACTCTATATCAGTCAATTTTAAAGGAATTGAGTTAAATGTCAGTGTGGTAGTACCGGTAGTTGAGACTGACCTCCATCTTTTACTCTGAGTGCTGTCTCATAACACATGATATGTGTTTAAAACTTTGCCATAAACTACTGAAATCAGTTGTTTGTCTGTTAGCAAAATATCTCATAAACCACTGAACAGATTTCAAAGATACTTTCAACAATTAATCTTTGGATCAGCTGAGAGGAAGAAAAATCTGCTCATAATTCATTCTTATAAATTGAAACTCACGCAGTTTTATACGTAGTTTTTTTATTTGTATCTATAAACAGACCTTCACAACGAAGATTTGTAACTTGTGTCATTATTTTTACTAACACAAATCTTTTTACACACACATTCTTATCTACACATGCACAAATAACATTTATTTTACAAGGTTACTAAAGTGATTTACAAGCACAAAATCTTTGTGAGCTGAATTTGTGCACAAATAAAAAGCCATGTGTGCAAAGAGAGATCATGTAAAGTCCACACAGAAAAGCTGGGAGGCAAACATGCACTAACCACTGCTGCCCACAGCTTCTTATGAAATGACTCAATCAAACTTGTCTACAAATGATGTGTAAAACACTTGAACAATAGAAATGATCATTTCAGTGTGATGTGCACACATGAAGCTGTCAAATAATGCAACATGTTGAAGAAAGCAGAAAAACAGCTGGTAAACAAACTAAACAGCTGCCCTGCTCTACATTTAGATTACACTTCATTCTTGGAGCTCACACACTTCACATGACATCAAGCTGACTTTTGAAACCATGGAAGGTGACAAGATATGTCTGCTTCTGTTAGTGAAGGAAGCAGAAGTGTTGAAGTGCAAGTTCACTTTTCACATCATCTTCATGAGGTTCTGATGCTCGCTCAGTGGATCACCAGAGAGCTGGACTACAAAGTGAAGGGAACAGCTGTGTTGAGCTGAAACTTCTCAGAGTCACAAACGAGCCTGATGACATCACCATGGTAACAGAGACTGAAGTCAGTCTGATGTGAAACTGTCAGGAAGAAGCTCCATGTGTTCACTGAATCTTTTCTTAATGACATCCCAAATATTCAAATGTGACTGAAACAGCATTAATATCTCATTATAGTTCTACCAGCTGCTGTAAGATTTGAAACAGATTGTCAAATAAAACTAAACTCAAACTTCCAGCGTCATCCTAAAAATCACTCAGAGCTCCACATTGAAATAATCAAATGTTGTGTTTTCATTTCTAATTTAATCAGAATACAAAGTTTATTTAGAGATTTATATTTTATTTATCATTTAATATAATAAATCTAACCTGTGGCTTCCAGTTTCAGGTCAAATGATTTCATTTGAGTCAAACTCATTTTCAATGAACTCATAATTTTAACATAAGAAATCTGAGAAATCTGCTGGAAAACGTTAACACACTCACAGGCCACATGAGCCAATGTGTGTAAAAAAGCTCCAGTAAAACCAGTAGAGTCTAAATTAAATGTTTGCATTTTACGAGACGTTACCATCAGAACCATGAATGAAATGGATCATACAGCCTCTTCAGAACATCTGGACCATCACTCTAACATTTATACAGCTGCTGATTCCATGGGACTGTTAATCCAAATATTCCAGTTCAAACTTTAATGGCTGCTCATTTTACTGGGACCCAGTATCCCAACAGAACTTCAAACAACAAAGTCATGGAGTGAATCATCAGCTGATGTGTGAATGTAGCAGGTCTACTGACAGAAACAGACTGAAAGTTCAGTTATCAAATAAATCATTTTGAATTGTCCTGAAATTATTGTTATTAGTTTACATCAAGTCTTTAAAAGCTTTGTTTTGATTTCTAAACTTACATGTTTTATTCTTTATTCAGATTGGAGTGCTGCAGTTTGTCAGAGATCAGCTGTTCTTCTCTGAGCTCAGCTCTGAAGTCCAACCCCTCCCATCTGACAGAACTGGACCTGAGCCTCAATGACCTGCAGGATTCAGGAGTGAAGATTCTGTCTGCTGGACTGGAGAGTCCAAACTGTAGACTGGAGAAGCTCAGGTGATTTAAATGACAATTTGTTTTTCACTAAATTCACTTTCAGTTCTTTACTTCAGTTTGATCTTTTTACGTCATTGATTTTTGGGATTCATCTGAACATAAAACCAAAGATATGTAAATGTGTCTGTCTGTGAAGAAATGTGATCATTTGTCTCCAAAGGTCCAAAGTGAAGTCCAGATGTCAGAGAGATGTTGTTCGCAGTTGTGTGTAACTTTGGAAGAAGCAGACAGAATTAGTGTCAGACTGTTGAATCTTCATATTAGTGTCAGCTGAACTCACGAGTGGATTTGTGTCAGGAACAGAGCGTTCACTTTCACTGTGAACAGTAGGATTCACTACTGGTTTCATATGAAACATGACTGTTGTTGTCGTCGTCATCGTCGGTGGTGTGTGTTCATTTGTTTTTTTAAATGTTCAAATATGCATGGGGAGAACATCTAAACTCCACACAGAAAGACCCCAGTGGGGATGTGAACCTGCAACCTTCTTGCTGTGAGGCGACAGCTCTAACCACTGCTCCACTGTGTCGCTCCTTATTTCATGAATCAATAAATGTAATTAACTCCAAATTTCAGGAAATGATCTCTGGATGTTCGTCTACAACTGATGAACTTCTGGACTCAACTCGACTCTAAACGGTCTCCACAGTAAAACAATCTTAACACAAAAATAACTCAAACTTTGTCATTTCTCAACATCAGATGATTTGAATCTAAAACTCTGACATGAAAGGCAGCGGGGGATATTTTTCTCTTTTGGTTGTTCATTTGAAGGTTTCCTGTCTCCTCGTTTGTCAGAATAAATCTGTCAGAAACATTCAGACTTCACTGGTTCTGTGTTGTCAAATTTCCCACGGACCTTGAACTAAACTTCTAGTGAAGACTGAAAGAAAGCAGCACACCATGATGTTCTCTTCTGTTCAGAGGATCGTAGACTGTCTTCAGTCACACAAAGTAACATCAGTGCAGCAGAAAGAAACATCTGGATTTAGAAAAACACCATGCAAGAAAAAAGAGCAGAGTTCTGAAACCACAGCTTTTAGATTTTATATCTCTTTTATTTTAATACATTGATGGATATATTTGCTGCAACTTTTTCCTGAACATGAGCCCAACATGTAAACTTTTAAATGGCTCCATGTTTTATTTTTGGTAACTGGACTTTCTCATCAGGAACAAGCACTGGAAAACAAAACAAAACAAACTCTTTTCTACATCTGCCTCATAATCTGTCTGTTTTGCTACTTTGACATCTTTGTTTAACTTGTTAAAAAAATTCTGTATTTCTCGCTTAAGATTGTCTATTGTTGATTGTTCAAGGAAAATCTACTGTTGCTGTTGTCATCATTCTTTAGTTTGTAGACAGGTCTCTCTTGCAAATGAGTCCTTGTGTCAGGTTCCTCTGGTGTTAGACCCACGTGCAGGAAAGCGAACGAGGCAGGAGTTTAAAATAATAATAATTTATTTTAAACAAAAATGCTGTCAGGGCAGCCAAAAACTCACTCTGGTAAACTGGAGCAGAAACAGAAAAGGACATCAGAGTGGAGAGGTGAGGACTGAATTGTCTGTGTGAACAGAACAATGGGCCTCATGCAAGAACATGTTCGTATTTTTATCCTAAATTTCTCTTACTTTTGTTCGTACGAAGCGTTCGTACGAACATGCCACGTCAGATTCAACAAACTCTTCTATCCTTAGGAAAAGTGTGTAAATGAGTTGCGTAAATATGATGAATCCCACCTGTTCTAACCACCTGCGCGTGCACGCGGAGAGGTTATTTACATAATTCCCACCCCTCAAAACACCATATAAGGCTACGTTTCCTGCCTCAGATGTAAGTAAAAAGAAGAACTTTACGCGTTCGGAGATTGAAGTGCTGCTTTCAGTCGCGCTGTGGCGCACCGCTACCCCCCCCCCCCGCAAGTGTCGGATGGTCAAATATTTTTAATTTTAGTGTAAACAACTGTGTTACATTATAGTTTCACTTATTCAGAAGAGCTGTGGCGCACCGCTACCCCCCACCCCCCCGCAAGTGTCGGATGTGTTTTTGAACAAAGCATTTTAAAATGTCTCGAAACTACAGTTAACTTCATATTAATATAGTGCATGTTTTTCTTTTAGCAGGTCGCTTTCGTAAATGAGCCCATGAGGTTCAATAAGATTTACCTGACTAAATAAAGGTTGAATGAATGTTGTGTCTCCCGTGGGTCGTACAGTATCAGAAATCAAGAATAAATGGTTTGATCTGAAGATGGCTTCAAAAAAACGTCTCGCCGCAGCACGGACAGGAGGAGGTCAAGTCTGCGTTACCGAGATGGATGGAAAAATAAATGCCATGCTGCGCAAGACGCGTGCCAACATGTTTTGCAGCACAAATGAGTCATGCGCGCTCCTCCTGGCCATCGCACAACCACATTCTGCAGGTTATATTTCGAATCAGATATAATTTGGACATTTATGGAGTGGTATTGCTTCCGATTGAGGAATGGGAATGCGTCAGGTGAAGGTGCTTTGATCCGTATGTGTGTACAGTCTATTGCTCCGATGGCAGCAATAGCATGAAAATCAGTCTTAATTTGTACTTGTTCTGCGGCGGTGTATGGGAATTTTATGTACCTGGGTGTTAATATGAGGAGCGGCTTTGATGACCAAGGGGAGCGCACGACTCACTGAAGCCTGCGCGACACACCAGACAAATTAAACTTAAAATTATAATTCTAATTCAAACAGAATAACCTATTGTCAAGAATAATTATGGTGCGTGATTTTTTTAAACCCAAAATATTTTCTAAATAACGAAATATGATGTTATTAGTGAAGGAAATCCGTCTGGATAACAGCGGACCGACTGCTCGTAAATTTACGACAGGTCCGGACCACACGTAAATTTTGTTCGTATCTGAAAAAAATCCTAGGATACGAAAACATTGTTGAATGCCACAAATGATGCTAAATCGCTCGTACGCACAGTTTAAGAACAAATCTGTGCGTACGAACGGTTCTTGCATGAGGCCCAATGACCGGACACAAAGTGGAGGAGATGAAGGCTTTTTATAAGGTAGAAAGAGAGTGGGTAATGAGTTCAGCTTGGCAGGTGGCTGATGAGACAGGTGTGAATGATTAAGGCTGCAGGCTTGAGCACAGAGAGACAGACTGAGGAGTGAGAGAGAAATGACAGAGACTGAATGAGATAAACAAAAAACAGAAATCACAAAGCTCAGAATGACAAAAGTAAGACAGGAGGAAAACACAAATAAACAAACAGACAGGGACAGAGCCTGACACCTTGAGGCTCAATGAGATTAACCTGCCTAAATAAAGGTTGAATGAAAAAAATACAAAATATTTTTTATATTAGCACTCTAAAAAGAATAAACAGATATTTGAAATGGTTTAATTTTTTAATCATGTTTATAATAATAAAACAATCATATCTGTGACAATAAAAACAAATTAATGACCAGATTTACCTTTTGTAAAATCAGACGTCGTCAGCAAGAGTTCATCAAAGATCCATTCCTTTTTTTTTTTTCCATTTATAGATGGCCTCCCTTCTCACCTTATAGCCATCCTCTCACTCCAATATGTATTTTTTATAGAGAGAAAGAAAAGAGAAAGTAAGACACCAAAACAACAATTATCCACAAAAAGAGCACAAGGCAAACACACCCAACCTCCGTCCGCAATCCTGCAAAGCACATGACAGAACACAGCAACGAAACATACATGCATAAAGACTAATAATATTCATGACCTTGCAGTAGATTTCTATAAATACACATACCCATACCTACAAATATATATACAGTATACATACATATACATTTATATTCATTCATATACCCATCTACATATCTGCATATATCTACATATACATCCCTGCATCCATTTGTGTGTGGTTGTGAGCATGCATAAGTGAATAAGGTTCCTCCAATAGAACATTTAGTAGCGACTGTGAAGCATCAGAGATCCGTCCCCCCAAAGCCCGAGGCAGACGAAGGAGCGATCAAAGCCCAAGACCCCAGGAAGGACCCCGAGCCCAGAGTCCCCAGGGCCACCCGAACAGGACGAGCCACTCGCCCACTCCCCAGATCCGACCAAGGGGAAGAACCGGACGAACCCCACCAGTGACCACATACAATGACCCCCCGGGGTCAACCGCGACAAATTCACAGGCCCCCGCCGGAGCCCGCTGCACCGACGTAGCCCCAGGGCCGGTCACGAGGCCCGGGCACCGGGGACGCCCACCCCTCAGGCCCAGACCCGACAGGACCAGAGGACACGAGCCCCACCAGGCAGCCACCAGGCCGAGCCGACAAACGCCCAAGCGCCCAACCCCAGATAGTGAGGGCCCCAAGCACTCCCGCAGGCAAAGGAACACCCACCAGGGGGCCACGTGGCAGGAGCAACACTAAGTAGCCTCAGATGTATCAGAGAGGGGGCAGTCCAAGTCCCAGCCTGACACTTAAACATTCATACACAGACACACTCATTCAGACCCACCCTCATCCTCACCCTCACTCACAGAAAGACAAACAATAACAACACGTTCCATTCATAATCCAGATGCACACTCTATACCCCCTAGGTCCAAGACATACCATACCATACCATACCATTTTATTTATAAAGCACTTTAAACAGGAACAAGTCCACACCAAAGTGCACCAAAGACATGTACCTGCCCCCTACATGGGCCAGCCCACATCCAAACCCAGGAGGTACGCCCATTCATTCTGGGGTGGAGAGTAGCAGACATCCAAGATCCGGCCCAACCCGCGCCCTGCCAACAGGACAGGACACCCGAACCCAAGCAGCCCCAGGGGGAGCGCACCGCCAGCCCCTCCCACGGCAAACCCCCAGGCCCCGAACCCCCCCACATCCCAGGACAACCCCTGACGGCCCACCCCCAGAATGACCGCCAGGCAACCAGGGGGGTAAGAGAAAAATAAATAAATAATATATGTGACTTTTATGAGGATGTTTATGAATGAATGTCTAAAGTGTATATAAAATTGAGTCCCAGGTGGTTCTGAACAACAGAGATGTAAAACCGTTGTAGCACACTCGAGACTCAAATTCCTTACATGTATTAATTTTAGATGAAGAGGGCGGAGGTGCGTGGTGAGGGATGGGGAGGAGCTTCATGACAAACTCTGTTTTCATCTTCTGGTCTTTCACTGAACATCAAATATTAAACATTGTGTCATTTACTTGGAAACTCTGAGACACTTGATGTTCAGCTCATAGTTAAAGTCATGACTTTCACAATAAAAGCAGAGCTGAAACTAACAGTTATTATTTATTATTACTAAATAAACTTCAATAATTTACAAATAAACATAAATAAACAAAACAAACATATTCTATACGCTATATAAATAAGCTCCATTTACCATATTCAAAACAAAAGGAAAGGGACGTCTAAAGACTGAGTTATTCTCGGGTGCAAGACTTCTAACCTGCTGATGCCTTTCATGACTTTATATTACAAATTCAGCAGCCAATCAAAATGCAGCATGTAAAAAGAATATATAACATGCAGATGTTTTTATTTATCCAATTCTTTAACACACTAACAAACTATTATTCACAGAAATAACGCAAACTGTAAAAATAACAAATGTTGCATTAAGTTTTAAACTCCTTTGAATAAATGGCTCTTACAATTAAAACGTTTAGTTTGAAACATTAAAACATTTTTCAGTTGGATCAATGTTTTTCATAGTTCAGTCTTTAAAAGTTTTGTTTTCTAAACTTACATGTTTTATTCTTTATTCAGATTGGAGGACTGCAGTTTGTCAGAGATCGGCTGTTTTTCTCTGAGCTCAGCTCTGAAGTCCAACCCCTCCCATCTGACAGAACTGGACCTGAGTTACAACAAGCTGCAGGATTCAGGAGTGAAGCAGCTGTGTGGTTTTCTGGAGAGTCCACGATGTAGACTGGAGACTCTGAGGTCAGACATGTTTATCACCTGCTGATGGAGGAGGAGGGATGTGTGTGTGTGTGTGTGTGTGTGTGTGTGTGGCGTTGGTGCAAGCGTATTGGCCCGCCTATGCGCCAGACTACGTACCGACATTATCGGGACATTTGGTATTAGCCAGCCTTTGCCAATGTCTGGATAAAACACAGATTGTATCCAAATATATTAATATGTAAACATTGTTTTTTCTCATCAATATCAGCGTAACTTGTGGCTAATAGGCTGCCTGGATGAGTTGGAGTGTGCTTTAACACTTAAAATTGTTTTAATAAAAAGTTATTTACATTTATAAAATTGGCTGGCTACGCACCTCCCAGGGTATTTGTGTGTGGTGTGTATGTTTTTGTGTATCGGTTGCATTTATTGCAGCCGTGTGTGTGGCTCACTGACACACATGGCGCCAAACTGCAACGCCCCTCCTCTCGTGATGTGGAGACCGCGCGAAACTCCAACGCCGCCCCTCCTCTCGTGATGTGGAGACCCTGTAGTGGGCGGGGGCTCAGGGCGGGGCCTCAGGTGACCGAGTTTTTAAAAGTTAAAGCCCCTTGAGCTTACACGTGCAGAGTTATGGCGTCGTGTGTTGAGTGCATGTAGGTGAGCGGAGATTATTTTTGGAGAGCGATTTAAATAAAATTTTGCAGCGGTAGGTGGACAGAGTGTCAGAGTGTATTGACTTCATTCAGGTAAGAATTAAAAAAATTTTTTTGTTGCTTTTGATGACATCATCTCAAGGAAATGTTAACCTAATCCAGTAGTAACGTGACTTTAACCGCAGCGTCACAAACTGTGAAGACTGTAGAAAACTTTATCAACATTTAGATAAATTAGGAAGTATCTGTGCATGAGTTTTGAGTGCGTGAAGAAAGACGCAGCTCAAACTAGCTGCGGCTAGCGTTAGCATGTAACGTAACTTCACTTCAGAAGCGTGACAACCTTTCAACGCTGTTGAAAACTTTTATAGACATTTATATAAATCAGCGATACTATATATGCATCACTTGTGGATGTTTTTAGTGGTTATTTAGAGTCTTAACGCGACGAAGACAAAATTAAACGCACGTCGCGTTAGCGTCACTACCGTGAACGTGTCACGTCACAATAACAGCGTGACTAACGCTGTAATTTAACATGCGTTAATAGGGTAGAGGGGTTTTAATGTTTCCAACGTCATTTTTCTGCTAATTCTGCTCTTTTTTTTTTTTTTTTTACCTCTGAGCAGTGAGCAGACGGACGAACTGCGTCGTTACGTCATCACGTCATCACGTTGCAGCCTCGTTACGTCATCACGTTGACTGCAGTTTTATGTAGGTATAAGAATACTGTTGTTGGAATACTGAATACTGAATAATACAGAATACTGTATAAGTGTATTGTATAAACTTGAGAATTGTTTTTTAACTTTTTCATATTTTTACATGTACAGGTTTTCAGCTAGTCCAAGAGGTCATTTGGTATTTGGTGAGTCAAACATCCCGCCTTCCTGAAAACAGACAGATGGATTCTTTACTGACTGAGGTCCACGCTTTATCCATCCATCCATGCATTCATCCATCCATCAAACATCCATCCATCAAACATCCATCCATCCATCATCCATCAAACATCCTACCTTCCTAAACCCAGACATATGGATTCTTTACTGACTGAGGTCCAAGCTTTATCCATCCATCCATCTATCAAACATCCATCCATCCATCAAACATCCATCCATCCATCCATCAAACATCCATCCATCCATCAAACATATATCCATCCATCAAACATCCATCCATCCATCAAACATCCTGCCTTACTGAACCCAGACAGATGGATTATTTACTGACTGAGGTCCACGCTTTATCCATCCATACATCCATCCATCCATCAAACATCCACACATCCATCCATCCATCCATCCATCAAACATCATCCATCCATCATCAAACATCCTGCCTTCCTGAACCCAGACATATGGATTCTTTACTGACTGAGGTCCACGCTTTATCCATCCATCCATGCATTCATCCATCCATCAAACATCCATCCATCAAACATCCATCCATCCATCATCCATCAAACATCCTACCTTCCTAAACCCAGACATATGGATTCTTTACTGACTGAGGTCCAAGCTTTATCCATCCATCCATCTATCAAACATCCATCCATCCATCAAACATCCATCCATCCATCCATCAAACATCCATCCATCCATCAAACATATATCCATCCATCAAACATCCATCCATCCATCAAACATCCTGCCTTACTGAACCCAGACAGATGGATTATTTACTGACTGAGGTCCACGCTTTATCCATCCATACATCCATCCATCCATCAAACATCCACACATCCATCCATCCATCCATCCATCATCAACATCATCCATCCATCATCAAACATCCTGCCTTCCTGAACCCAGACATATGGATTCTTTACTGACTGAGGTCCACACTTTATCCATCCATCCATCAAACATCCATCCATCCATCCATCCATCAAACATCCATCCATCATTCATCATCAAACATCCATCCATCTATCTATCCATCCATCTATCAAACATCCGGCCTTCTTGAAACCAGACAGATGGATTCTTTACTGACTGAGGTCCACGCTTTATCCATCCATACATACATCCATCTATCAAACATCCATCCATCCATCCATCAAACATCCATCCATCCATCCATCAAACATCCATCCATCATCCATCCATCAAACATCCTGGCTTCCTGAACCTAGACAGATGGATTCTTTACTGACTGAGGTCCACGCTTTATCCATCCATCCATCCATCAAACATCCATCCATCCATCCATCCATCAAACATCCATCTATCCATCCATCAAACATCCTGCCTTACTGAACCCAGACAGATGGATTCTTTACTGACTGATGTCCACGCTTTATCCATCCATCCATCAAACATCCACACATCATCCATCAAACATCCATCCAAACATCCACACATCATCCATCAAACATCCATCCATCAAACATCCATCCATCATCCATCCATCAAACATCCATCCATCTATCCATCCATCTATCAAACATCCTGTCTTCCTGAACCCAGACAGATGGATTCTTTACTGACTGAGGTTCATGCTTTATCCATCCATACATACATCCATCCATCCATCTATCAAACATCCATCCATCCATCAAACATCCAGCCTTGCTGAACCCAGACGGATAGATTCTTTACTGACTGAGGTCCACGCTTTATCCATCCATCCATCCATCCATCCATCCATCCATCCATCCATGCATCCATCTATCAAACATCATCCATCCATCCATCAAACATCCTGCCTTCTTGAAAACAGACATATGGATTCTTTACTGACTGAGGTCCACGCTTTATCCATCCATCCATGCATCCATCCATCCATAAAACATCCATACATCCATCCATCCATCAAACATCCTGCCTTCCTGAACCAGACAGATGGATTCTTTACTGACTGAGGTCCACGCTTTATCCATACATCCACCCATCCATCCATCAAACATCCATCTATCCATCATCAAACATCCATCCATCAAACATCCTGCCTTGCTGAACCCAGACAGATGGATTCTTTACTGACTGAGGTCCACGCTTTATCCAACCATCCATGCATCCATCCATCTATCAAACATCTATCCATCAAACATCCATCATCCATCAAACATCCTGCCTTCCTTAACCCAGACATATGGATTCTTTACTGACTGAGGTCCACGCTTTATCCATCCATCTATCAAACATCCATCCATCCATCAAACGTCCATCCATCAAACATCCATACATCTATCCATCAAACATCCTACCTTCCTGAACCCAGACAGATGGATTTACTGACTGAGGTCCACACTTTATCCATCCATCCATCCATCCATCAAACATCCATCCATCCATACATCCATGCATCAAACATCCATCCATCCATCTATCCATCAAACATCTCAAACATCCATCAAACATCCATCCATCCATCCATCAAACATCTATCCATCCATCAAACATCCATCCATCCATCAAACATCCTGCCTTGCTGAACCCAGACAGATGGATTCTTTACTGACTGAGGTCCATGCTTTATCCATCCATTCATCCATCCATCCATCCATCAAACATCCACACATCCATCCATCCATCCATGCATCCATCCATCAAACATCATCCATCCATCATCAAACATCCTGCCTTCCTGAACCCAGACATATGGATTCTTTATTGACTGAGGTCCACACTTTATCCATCCATCCATCAAACATCCATCCATCCATCCATCAAACATCCATCCATCATTCATCTATCAAACATCCATCCATCTATCTATCCATCCATCTATCAAACATCCGGCCTTCTTGAAACCAGACAGATGGATTCTTTACTGACTGAGGTCCATGCTTTATCCATCCATACATACATCCATCTATCAAACATCCATCCATACATCCATCCATCCATCAAACATCCAGCCTTGCTGAACGCAGACAGATGGAGTCTTTACTGACTGATGTCCACCTTTTATCCATCCATGCATGCATCCATCCATCCATCCATCAAACATCCATCCATCCATCCATGTATCCATCCATCAAATATCATCCATCTATCCATCAAACATCTTGCTTTCTTAAAAACATGATAAACTGAAATTGTGTGTGTGTTTGTGTGTGTGACTGTTTTGTGGTTTCTAAGGACAGTGTTTTGTCAGGACAGTAATGAACTGTAATCTGCTTGTCTGTTTATAGCATATGACAATGTCCATAAAAACCACAAAACAGTCACACACACAAACGCACACAATTTCAGTTGAACATGTTATATTTACATGTATATGTCTATCTGTACAGTATATGTATATGCATATACAGTATACATGTATATGCATATATGTATATACACTGTATATGAATATGCATATATGATATGCTTATATACATGTATATATGTATATTTGTGTGTATGTATATGACATAGATATCAATTTTATAAATAATGCAGGGATTGTTATGTATGACTTCAATATTATTAGTCACAGTTTTTAAATTTATAGTTTTCTTTCATTCAGCTAATTTTAATTTCATCTTAGTCCACCCATCATGAGAGGAGTTTTGTAAATACTATGTCCATCCATCTTTCCTTTATGTGAGATGGATACTTTGGCCAAAAACAATCATGTAATGTTTATTGGTTTACATGTGACAGCAGCTATCATCAAAATGTAGAATTTCCTCTAAATATAAGTATAAATGATCTGTTCCAGATGACGTGAACACGTCCAGAGTCAGGAGATCGCAGGTAGCCAGAAGAGCGATCAACTTCCATTAAACACGAGTACCAAGGTACATTTTAGTTCTTGTGTTCCTAAACAGATATACTTGCTACGTGTGGATTCATCAACCTTATTGTTCAATTGTGTGTGTATGGGAGTGTATTGTGGTTTTTTTATGGACAGTTGTTTGTTAGGACAGTCATACGCTAGCCTGGTTAAAACCAAACCCTGTCCTTCACTTTGCTTCGTACTAGGGTCTGGCATTCCTCCCATTGAAAACGATTTCTCCGGTCTATTTTTGACCGGACCAATCAGAGAACAGAAGGCGTAGTTTTGTTAGCTTAGCCTGGCAAGGTCCAGGCTATTCAGATAAAAAGCTCAGAAACCACTTGGTGGATATTTTTTCTGCTACCAGTGTGTAATTATATGGCTCTAATTTACTGACTGTTGGCCTTGATGAAACATTTGAGATAAAATTCGATTTTTTATCATTTATTTTCGTAGCGCACCCTGAGGCTGTTTGGAAAATGTGAAACCGAAACTATTTAAATCCAGCAGATTTGACCATTTCGTGAATTGATTTAGGAACTGTTAAGCTCAGAAACACTTCTGATAAAACGTCAGCTAAGAAATATAGTTTTTATCAGGAAAGAAATAATAGTTTTTTACCTTGTTTTCTGGAAAATTCCTTCGTGGTGGCAGCCATTTTAACTGACGACGTCAGTCGACGTCGTTCAAAACTCCGCCTTCTGTTCTCTGATT
>JBBPBX010047359.1:15486-26189 GCA_038048925.1 Garcialebias charrua | reverse complement strand
GAGTAATACCTTTCCGTAGGATGGAGACAAAGAAAGGAAATCTTTTGGGGAGTGGTGGCGCAGACGTTAAAGAAGATGGGCCTGTGATCAGAAAGTCGCAGGTTCAACTCCCCGGATGACAACATCAAAATGTGGGTGGAAAAGGTGAAGCACTCACTCCTGCCTCCACCCTTATTTGCCCCACTCTGGGCCCTTGAGCAAGGCCCTTAACCCCCACCATCTGCTCTCAAACAGGCCTCTCTTGAAAATGAGTTCTCGAGACTCAATGAGACCACCTGGATAAATAAAAGGTAAATAAAATAATAATAAACCGAGGGTCCCTCGTGCTGTTGAGACGGTGCTTCTCTCTGCTTCTGGTAATTTAAGGACGTCTTTAATGTAAGACTTTTACAGATGTTACTACCTGGATAAATAAAAGGTAAATAAAATAATAATAAACCGAGGGTCCCTCGTGCTGTTGAGACGGTGCTTCTCTCTGCTTCTGGTAATTTAAGGACGTCTTTAATGTAAGACTTTTACAGATGTTATGTTTAGTCGCTGATTAGTCTCAAACCTACACACCCAAAGATCTCAGCATTGTCCTCATAAGAATATTTCAGAATAATAAAAGCTCTGTGCAAGATCATTGTTCAAATGAACGGGATCTGAATGGGATTCAGTTTGGTTTGGTGGTTCCTCAGACTGAAGAAGTCCTTCTGATGAAGGATGAAACGTCTCAACAACAACAACAACAACAACAACAACAAAACAGCCCAGATGACCTGACTGAACATTGTTGGATTTATACCTGGATTACTGAGCATGAACTTTGGGATCATTGTTTAAACTTTATTATCCATTAAAGCCAACTCTGTCGGTCTGTTAACAAAATATTATATTAAGCATTGGACATATTTCAACAAAACCTTCAGAGGGTACAGTAATTATTGGAAGTACATCTACAACTGATTCACTTTTGACCTAAACCTACTGAAAGATGGATACCACAGCCAAGTGACCTTAGAAAACACAAAATTGTCTAAAATTCAGTCAGTTTTACAGATGTTGTGTTAGGATCTGGTACAGCTGTAGTTCAGCTACTAACTGATCACCTGAGATGTTGCAGTATTGCAATCTCCAAGCTCTGACCAAAACGGCCAAAACGTTGTTCCTTCTCAGTAAAAGATGATCTTAGTTAAAAAAAAACTCCAAGTGTATGGGCAGTGGGAAATCTGCATTATTTCACGCAATGCTAGGCTTTTAATTTTTCATAATGTCTGCCTGTTAATGCAAATGTTTGTATTCATTCCCTAACTGCCCCCTGTCTCCCTCTTTAGATTCACTGAGATGCACCGTGAGTCCCAGTCCTTGTGCAGTTTGAGGTGTTGTGGTTCGATGTAAATTCAACTTGGCTCCTTTTGATAAAAACATAAGCAGCTTCATGAATATGAATCAGATTCAAGGTTAGCAGAAAACAGGAGGATTTCACTCTCAGATATTTCAGCTTATAATGGGGTTTAAAGAGACTAGAAGTTAGTTTAAATACGAGGGGGTAGTGTTGAAGATGTGAGCTACGATATCAGAGAAACGCCTGGGAAAGAAAGAGAGGAAACAAAATCAGACAAGCCAAGGACGTAGAAGAATAAGAACAGACATTAATGTGAGAGATTAATGGGAGCTGCGCTCAGTGCCAACAGCACAGTGATTCAGCCATGAAAATATGTTTGTTTCCCTCCGGCTCGTAATAAAAAGCTGCAGGGCCCTTGAGACCAGAACAACTCCTGCACGCCTCACTTTATTTGCTTTCTCTGGTACCTCACTGGAATTCCCATGGATAAGCTGATAGTTTTGATTGGTGAATATTGCATTGACGCCTGCAGCTCAGAACTTGCATTACATCCTGTTAGAAGGGTCTGGTGGACCTGCAGGTCTTTAGACCCACATGACGCCTGTGTGTCCCGTGATGGGTCCGGTCTACACAGCTGACTGAAACAGACAGCTGAACCACCTCAACTAATTTCTTCGATGCAGAGGAGCAGCGGCTCTACTCCAAGATCCCCCAAATGATGGCGCTCCTCACTTTATCTCTAAGACTGAGCCTGACCATCTTACAGATTTCACTCACATCCCAAACCAAACTATTTCAATCAAACAGCTGATTGAGGTAGATTTTCAAACATTTGATAAATAGTCAAGAAATATGAGTTCCAAACTACAGTACAAGTGAGGAAAACTCAATTTACATCCACGCCGTTTCAGTTTCAACCATTCACTGAAGGTCAGGTCGAGAGGCAGCCAGTTAAGGATAAAAGTCTAAACATCCCTCTTCCCAGTAACCCAGCTCCTTCTAGAGCAGAGGTCTGCAAGCTGCGGCTCTGGGGCCACATGCGGCTCTTTGGTCCCTCTGCAGCGGCTTTTTTAGGCTTTGACCAAAACGAAAAGAAAAATGAATTTTATTTAAATTATTGCAAACAGTGAAAATGGCTAGTTTTAGTAGATTTCCTTTCATTTTCAAATATGTGAAGAATAGTATAAATACAACATGGACTACATCAAAGTTTATTGCTACTTCTAGACCCATTGTGGAGTCTTTCTATCCCCCAGAGGGACACTCCCTAGACACACTAAAGAGGAAATCAGAACAAGCGCTCAATACAAAAACTAAAGAGGAAGTGACCAGGAGCCATGCTACATGACGCCTGAACTTCCTCAGGAGAACCAGTGGTTCTACTCTGAGGTCCTGGATACAAAGATCCTCACCTATCTCAAAGTTAAAGTGATTCAAGGGGTGAAGTGTTGATACTAGACCAGTAAATCAACACCACCACAGACTGGAGCAACACCTTCATTACTGTAGATGGAGTTCTGATTCATTGGTCCATCTTTGCCTAATCCCACCATCTCTCATGAAGAAGAACATTGAGATGCCTTCAGCTTTAGTCTGAGACTCACAGCCAGCTGCTACTGCTCTTGAAACATCACAGAAACGTGAGTGCTGCTTTGATAAACCGTATACTATTTAAAGGTAAAAGAGTATTCAAATACAAATTAACAACAGCTGTTTAGTAATTGGTTCATAATGTTATCCCACCACATTCACAACTAAAGGAGCATTTTTGAAGGCACACGTTCCACCAAGATAATTCAAAGAAACTTTCTAAAATGCAACAAAACTTGACGGGCTGTGCCTTTAGCCATGTGCTCCCTCCCCACAAAGTTTCAAATAAAACACTTTGATGGTTTTAGTTTTATGTTAAAAATCAGATATAACGCTGTTCTGATGAAGAAAACCGTAAAGGGTTTTAAGATATATAAGTAGAACATTTCATTTCAATCTTAATAATGGACACTTAAAAACAGAGCCAGTAAGATTTACAGCAGAGCTGTTGCTGCAAAAAGATTAGATTTTACAGGTGGAGAGGAAATTACTTCTATCCTCAAACAAAATAAATAATTTAATATCCCCCACCACCCCCCGGCGAGCTAAGGCTGAAAAAGTTATGTGCTGTGCGTTTGAGGTACTGCTGCATCCATTTCTTCCAAGGATATCTAAAACACCAGCTGGAGCTCCATCGCTTGGCTTTTCAGAAGGAAATAGGAGCTTAGCACAAGTTTGACTTTAATCTCACCGACTCTGAGGAAAGGAGCGAGAAAATTCAGCAGCGGACGGATAAACAGATAGGACTAACACGTGACACTGATCACAGGGCTCGGTCCTCACTCTGACAGAAGAATCACCACAACAGGCTGCACGTTTGTGTTTGTTTGAGAGGAAAAATGTTCAGCCTCACGCCTTTTCACTCTGTCGGCTACAGTGAAAATACCTTCTGAAAAACACAAGAACTGAGACGAACATCATGAAATGGTTGAAAACCAACTGAGAATAGAGAGAAAAAACAAATCAGTGAGACGATCTAATGATGTGGGTTTTAAAGGCAGCAAGGTGCAAAGCATGATAAGATTTTGAGAGTCACTTTATGAATTCATTTAAAGCAGGCCGTTGTGGGTGATTGCATCTGAAGGACTGAAATTTTAAAACGACGCAGTCTTTCCCCGTCTTGGCCGTGCAGTTTTCTCAAAGGCTGTCGAATTACTTCTTCGGTGTTGCATCTCTAAACAAATCTTTATAAAAGTGTTGTTGCTTTGAACTCGGTGCCGTTTTCAAGCTTGTTTGTCTGTCGTGGAAGTAAACATCTTATAAACTGCCAGAGAGATTTTAATGGAACTCTCAACGTAATCAACGGATGTAAATCTCAGCTGGTTAACATTCGGAGACATCCTGAGTCAATATGGCCGACACAGCCATTCAACCTCAGCAAAAACAAACATGTCTTTAACTCGGTCAGTTACATAGATAATGAGCTACATTTGGTGTGGTAGTAACTGAGAGTCATCCCCAACTCACACTGCACGTGTTAACTGATTGTTCAACAAAGTTCAGTCAGCTGATTTATATTGGATTGTTTTATTTATGATCTGCAATGTTTTTATGTTTTTCGTGTTGTACTTCATTGTCTGTGTTGCCTGTTGCGTGTTTGTTTGTCCAGCACTTTGGTGTGGACTTGTTCCTGTTTAAAGTGCTTTATAAATAAAATGGTATGGTATGGTATGGTATGTCATCTGGATGTTTTTTTTTTAGATGTTTTGTCTTTCATTCAAAGGACTTCATCAGTCCAAGGAATCACAATAAACTGTGTCCCACAAGCAGCACACCCACGTATGGACCAACCAGTTTGCTGGTGATAAGATAGCTTCTGGGGCCCACCTTCTCCCCCGTTGACTCCTCTGAGGCAGCCATCACCAAAGTGGTTTAAAACATCAAAGTTCATACGCAATGAACTTAATGAACTGATTATTCTAGTTCTGTGTTTAAAACTTTGCCTTTAACTATGGAGGAAACGGTTTGTTAGCAAAATATCCCACTGGATGGTTTAGAATGGAACTCTCAAAAAGCAATCATTAAAAGAACACCTGCGACGGATAAAAATTTAAAGTCAACATGATTCAAGACAAACCCCACTGCTAATTAACGTTAGCGGACACAAAAAGAGCTACACCTGTTAATGTACACATAATGGACTCAACTTTGGAGTGGTAGTAGCTTAGAGGTTAAAAACTCTGTGCTTAACAGTCTACAGTAGTCCCTCGCTAGTTTGTTTTTCACGGACTCGCTACTTCGTGGTTTTTCAAATTAAGATTGGACAATTGGATAATTGATGGATGAGCCGCACGATCAGCATGGAATTTTTATTCAAAATAAATTATTTTAAAGGGGACCACATATTCAAAATTCACTTTTTAAAGTATTTTTTACTCAACTTTGGGTATGTACTTCATAAAAAAACAGTCCTAGTGGCAAAAAAATGCACTCAGTGGTTTATTTACTCTAGTAAATTTATTTTACTGTGATAAGATACGTTTCGTTTTAAAATACTCTCGCATGTTACGTCACAAGCGAGAGAGGACAACCCACCCCAACCTGAGTCCAGCCCCTCACCTAGCAACCCCTGGTTAGGCTCAACCAGAGCCGTATATATAGAGAGTTGCGACACTTCCACAGAGTTCCGTTGTAAGAATGGAATGCGGAAGTCACGTGGGTCATGGAGGGGGCGATTCGTTCCATGGCTCTAGTTACAGACTGAAGCTGCCTGCAGTAGCGCTCTTTCGCCGCCAGAGGGCGCAGCTCCACAAGGTTTCCATAGCCGTTGTTTGGAACGATTCACCGCCTGTCGGCGACTTCAAAGAGTGTCAGAACTCTCTATATATACGGCTCTGGGCTCAACCCACTTCTGTATTAAACACATGACTGTTGTTTTTCATGATTTCATCTCATCTTTTGTTTATATGTTCTTAATTTCATGTGTACAGCACTTTGTTGCAGCTGTGTTTTTTTAAATGGCTTTATAAATAAAGTATAATTGTTATTTTTATGTTTTAGTTCAATTTTTAGTGTATTTGCGATCGCTCCCAACGCGCAGCCGGCAAAAATTAAACGAGCAGACCCCCGGCGTAGGGACCGGCGGCAACGGGACCCTCTTCTGGCGCGATGGAGCGGAGCTTCAACTGTACAGCCTCGCAGCAGCCTCGCAGCAGCGAGGACCTTCTCCTTACGGATTAATTTACGGGAGACACTTGGTGAACTTTGTGTTGTCTTGACTGGAACAGCGATAACTCCCAAAATCTCCGCGTGCAACGAGCGGAGCTGGCGAACACCGGAAGAGGAACAAGCTAACATTAGCATCGGATTCGGGTGGTCTCATGCTAAAAGGAGCAGCAAATTGCGGCGCGCTCAGACGGGTTTCGGTAAGTTATCTTAAGCTAACACTAACAGTAAGTCAAATGAGTAATAAAAAAAGAGCTAATTTTAAAACAACAACACATTACAGATACTGGCTGTTACAGAGGGCGTAAACAGATCGTTGAAGGGCGTGGACTTCAGAACTTGTATCAGAAACCGGTCGTTCAAAACGAAAGTTAAAAATGGCAGAATTAAAAAGGGTATAATTAATTATCTAAGAATTATTTTGTGTATTAAAATGAATTAATATTGTCAAGATAGCACACAGACATAACATAAAAATTTAAAATACTTACATGTGGTCCCCTTTAAATGACTTGGTACCTGTTGCACCTGTGTGCAACCCACAGCTGCAGGAGAAGCTTCCTCCTGCAGCGTGTCAGATCTCTGCTCTGGAGCGGAGAAGCAGGCGTGGTCGAGAGCGCAGTCAGGTGGCTGAGAGCAGCTGGAGGCAAAGGTCTCGGGTTCGATCCCCGGTCACGGCATACCTTGTTGTGACCCTGGGCAAGATACCGTATTTTTCGGATTATAGGTCGCAGCTTTTTATGGTTTTTTCAAGGCCTGCGACCTATAATCCGATGCGACCTATTTATGGATTTTTTTCCATATTTTTAGACCAATTTTTGACTCAGATATCAGCCTTTTTCACTTTGCCAGAAAAATTGTGCAGTACCACTTTTGGCCACTAGGGACGCTGTGGCGCTGTGGCGCTGTGCATTACCACTTCCAGAGGAGTACACCGACCCAAGAAGAAGAAGAAGACCGTTTCCAGCTGCATGTATCCCAAAATAAGCTCCTGTGCTCGGACTGACTGTGTGCCTGCTGGCCTGGATGTAGCTGTTAGCTGTGTTTCTTAGCTGGTTTATTTTGCAAGATAAGTCAAGAACCACTCAGCGGATTTTTCTGAAACTTACAGAATGGAATCACAGTGTGGACGTTTACAAGTGAGTACCGGTAGCTTTATTAGATGTTTGAGAAAAAAAAAAACGATCTTTAGCTTAGCTTTTTGTTAACTCGTGGCTGTCGTTCTGTTTACCGGTATGTTAGAAATAGCTTAAAAACCACTCGGTGTATATTTTTTATGCTTCAGAGTTTAAATTACAAGACATGAATGTACGTAACGATGGTCTATAGCAAACATTTGACATAAAATTCGATTTTATATTAGTGTCAGAGGCGGACTCGTCTCGTGTTGGCATTAGTTTTTTATCGGTGTTACTTCTGTTAATAGCTTCAAAACCACTCGGTGTATATTTATTTCTGCTTACAGAGTAATTATAAGGGTCCAATGTACTTAACTATGTCCTGGAGAAAACATTTGAGATGAGATTCGATTTTTTATTCGTGTTTTCAGAGACGGACTCGTCTCGTGTTTAGCTTCTGTTAGCTTCTGGCAGACATTAGCAGCAGAGCTAAACACTCGTGTATATTTATTTCTGCTTACAGAGTAATTATAAGGGTCCAATGTACTTAACTATGTCCTGGAGAAAACATTTGAGATGAGATTCGATTTTTTATTCGTGTTTTCAGAGACGGACTCGTCTCGTGTTTAGCTTCTGGCAGACATTAGCAGCAGAGCTAAACACTCGTGTATATTTATTTCTGCTTACAGAGTAATTATAAGGGTCCAATGTACTTAACTATGTCCTGGAGAAAACATTTGAGATGAGATTCGATTTTTTATTCGTGTTTTCAGAGACGGACTCGTCTCGTGTTTAGCTTCTGTTAGCTTCTGGCAGACATTAGCAGCAGAGCTAAACACTCGTGTATATTTATTTCTGCTTACAGAGTAATTATAAGGGTCCAATGTACTTAACTATGTCCTGGAGAAAACATTTGAGATGAGATTCGATTTTTTATTCGTGTTTTCAGAGACGGACTCGTCTCGTGTTTAGCTTCTGTTAGCTTCTGGCAGACATTAGCAGCATAGCTAAACACTCGGTCCATATTGTCGGGTTGTCTCAGCGGTCACGCGGCGCGTCAGCGGTGGATGACGCGTTACGTCGGCGGTGACGTAGGTGCGACCTATATTCCGGTGCGACCAATTTATGGATTTTTCCAATTTTTTGGCAATAATTGGACACTGCGACCTATATTCCGGTGCGACCAATAATCCGGAAAATACGGTACTTAACCCCGAGTTGCTCCCGGTAGGACTGGTTAGCGCCTTGCATGGCAGCTACCACTGCCGGTGTATGAATGTGAATATGAATGGGTGGATGGTTGGTACCGTATTAGTCGGTATATAATACACAGTTTTTTTGCTCATTTGAATGTCCTGCGTATTATACACCGAAGCGTATTATCTATGGATTTTTTCCCATATTTTTAGACCCATTTTTGACTCTGATTCGCTGTTTTTCATTTTGGCCTAAAAATGGTGCATTACCACTTTTGTCGGCTAGCGGACACTTCCAGAGAGTCCACCGACCGTCATGTGTCCGAAAAAAGCCTCCTCTGCTCGGACTGAATGTCGCTGCCCGGCTCCCTGCTCTGGAGGTAGCTACCATTTAGCTGTGTTGTTGTTTTTAGCAAGATAACTCATAAACCACACTGCGGATTTTCTTGAAACTTACAGAGTGTAATTATTGGGTGGTCATTTACAAACTGTTAGCTGCAGAAGATATTTAGAGCTAAAAAAAAAATCGCTTTTAGCATGTTAGCTGTTAGCTACCATAAACAGATACCTACTGTTTAGATAAACAGCTCAGAAACCACTAGGTGGATATTTTTTCTGCTTACAGAGTGTAATTATATGGCTTCAATTTACAGACTGTTGACCTGTAGAAGACATTTGAGATAAAATTCGATTTATTTATAATTTATTTTCGTAGCGCCCCCGAGGCTGTTTGGAAAAAGTCAAACCGAAACAATTTAAATTCAGCAGATTTGACCATTTCGTGAATTGATTAAGGAACGGTTAAGCTCGGGAACCCTTGTGCTATAACGTCAGCTAAGAAATATATTTTTTCTCAGCAAAGAAATAATAGTTTTTACCGTTTTAATCTTGTAAAGTCCTTCCGTGCTGACGCTTCTGTGGCCGCCATTTTAAGCAGGGCAAACGAGGCGCTGACGCGTCGCGTAGCGGTGACGCATAATAGATGCGTATTAAACACCGAAGCGTATTATGTACGTTTTTTTCTGGTTTATTTCCAATAATTGGTCAAAGCGTATTATACACGGGAGCGTATTAAATACCGATGAATACGGTGCTGTGAAGCGCTTTGGGGCCCCTCCAATGGGGCTGGAAAGCACTATACAGTATAAGTAGGCTCCATTTACCATTTATAGCAAGTGTGTGGGAAGGGTTTAAAACGCCTTTATTTATATATACCGACAAAGAATATATATATATATATATATACAGGGAACCCCCGACCTACGACTCCACCGACCTGCGAACCACGGGACCTACGAACGAGCCAAAGTAGAAGAATGCCATCGACGTACGGCAGAAAATACGTGACCTACGAACGAGCCCCATTACAAGTATATAATCGAGCTACGGCGTAACTGCGTCACACACGGCAATCGGCGAGGTGGGGGAGGGGATTGCCCCTTGGCTGTTGTTAGTTGGGCATGGGCGTGACACTGCGCATGACAGTGGAAAAGTAAATGCTCCCAACATTCATTGTTGAGCAATGGCTAAGCAGTTCCATCAGATGCAGGTTTGATCATGAGAAAAACATCTGTCTACCTACACTTCAGTCAAAGTAAGGCAATTTTGTTTCATTTTTCTGCTGCTTCTAGCTTTTTCTGAGTTCATGGACTTCTTTCTCATGCACATGGACACTCATCAACGCACTGGTTTCAAAAACATGATGGTTGCAACATGCTTCTGATAGATGTGATGCTGCTGATGGATTTATGGATTCATGTGTGATTGTTGACATCATTTTGCTGATGTCAGTTCCTGCTGATTTGCTGCTCTGATGTTAAAAGCTGCACTTTGAGAAGTGTTCATGTGTGATTGTTGACATCATTTTGCTGATGTGAGTCCCTGATTTGCTGCTGTTCTGATGTTAAAAGCTGCACTTTGAGAAGTGTTCATGTGTGATTGTTGACATCATTTTGCTGATGTGATTTCCAGCTGATTTCCTGCAGTTCTGATGTGAAGTTACTGATGTACAGTTACTGTGTGTGTTTATGGATGCATGTGTGGTGTAATGGTTTAGATAAGTGTTTGTAAATAAAGTTCTGTGCATGTTTATGGCCCAGTATGTCAGTCTCATGCTGTTAAATGTGTGCGCGGCGCACCGTTAGCGGTATTTCCGCGACCTACGAACGGAATAACGACCTACGAACGGGACGCAATTTTCACCCCCTACCTACGACAGGATCGAGCTGCGAACGGTTCTTAGGTCCCGAACTCGTTCGTAGGTATATATATATATATATAATATATATACATATACATATATATATA
>JBBPBX010047359.1:0-15043 GCA_038048925.1 Garcialebias charrua | reverse complement strand
ATATATATATATATAATATGTAAATGGTAAATGGAGCTTATTTATATAGCGCTTTCCAGCCCCCTGTGAGGAGCCCCAAAGCGCTTTACAATACCAGCCATCCACCCATTCATTCACACATTCATACACCGGTAGTGGTAGCCTGCCTTGCAAGGCGCCATCCAGACCTACCGGGAGCAACTCGGGGTTAAGTGTCTTGCCCAGGGACACAACGACACATGGTGGAGCGGACGCGGGATTCGAACCTCCAACCCTCCGATTGGGGGTCGACTGCCATTATCACTGTGCCACGGCCGCCCCATATATACAAAAATAAACTACTACGTACTACCGTACATGTACTTGTATTACTACAGTATTCCTACTTCAAGTTTTTTCACTTATCGCGGGGCTTCTGGAATGGATCCCCGGCGCTAAAAGAGGGACTACTGTACAGCAATAATTTTAAGGTTCGTCCAATAAACAGCTATAAAATGACTAACATCGATATAAGATAATCTTGGACTAAAGCTCAGGTATGAAAGGCTGCAGGTGAGGCCTTTAATATGTTTACACATTCATCAAAGAGCATATAATTACATTTATAATAACTTAACAAACGCTGAAACAAGTATGGACCTGCTTTGATCTAAACCAGAACATTTAATCTGGAGTTCCAGAGTAGTCATCAAATTTGTTAAATTTGTTCAGTCCTCTGCTGAGTAGGTTTTGGTGCTCTTTTGTCATTTTAAATAATATAAACACCAACATAAGATATTTGTACTACAGTGAAAATTCTAGACTCTATAGCAATAAGTGTACAGTGATTTTCCTGCCAAAGGAGAACTACATATGTGTTAAAAAGTTAATATATTATGTACATCCTTTCATCAGAGGGTACTGGCTAAAAAGATTACCATATTTTTTTACCCTATAAGTTGCAGGTTTTTTTGTGTTTTTTTGCACAATTTACACGCCCTGCAACTTATACGCCGAAGCGACTTATTTATGGATATTGTCCCATATTTATAAACCAATTTTTGGCTGAGATATGACCATTTTCATTCATTCCAACTAAAAATATTGAACATTACCATTTTTAGCTGCTAGATGGCACTTAAGTAGTATGGCATGCCGTTGTATCATGAATCAGTAAAAGTGGCTATTAATGATACAATCGGCTTGCCATAGGCTGACACCGTTGTCTGCCTGGTGCAACCGTCAAATCAGCTTCACTTTGCTGCGCCGCCCTGGCAAAAATGCAGCTGATTTGACCATTAAAGTGCATTTATTAAGTAAAAGTTAAACTGAGACACACCTTTACTTGAAAGTCGAGCAAACAAATAATTGTTTTAGGTGATTATCTTGTTAAATTTCGAAGAAATGCACAGCAAGTCACTCTGTGCATTCATATTTCCGCATATCAGCTTTTGAAATGCAGCTGAGTTGACCATTAAAGTGCATTTTTTAAGCAAAAGTTAGACTGAGGCACATGTTTGCTATAATGTTGAGCAAACAAATAATTGCTTTTAAGTGTTAATCTTGTTAAATTCTTGTTAAGGTCCTCCCGTGCACGCCCCCATGGCCGCCATTTGACAGCCAAATGATTTTTGGCACATTGGCCCACATTCCTGGGTTGTCAGCTGTGACGTGTAACAAACGTGACGCGTCAGCGGTGATGTATAATAGATGCAACGTATATGGCAAAGTGACTTATTTATGTTTTTTCCACTTTATTAGACATATTTGAACTGATGCGATTTATAGGGCAGTGTGACGTGTGTGGCGTAAAATACAGGAAACGTTAACGTCTATAATTTCAACAGGATGTTCTCATTCACATGACTTTATGCCTTTCAAAGTAAAACCCACATCTATCCTCTTTTCTGTAGCTGCCAGTGTGACCACATAGATATGAATTAGCAGGTGGAACTCTACAAATCTGACAGATTTTTTGGCTGAAGATGTATCTCTCCATGGAAAATGTATCTGGTTTGTAGAGAATTTTTCATTTAAACCCCCATCACTAACATTTCTTCATGCTTAAAGAAATATTTACATACGGTGACATTGACAGCGGAGTAATGAGCCATTTTTCATTTTCTTCACGTCTCTCTGGTCTCCCAAGATGACGTTAAAAAAACTCCCTGTTGAAAATAAAAGGCGAGGCTCTCCATCTCCATGTATTTGTATATAACTACAGTACTGTATATATGCTCGCACCTGGAAACAGCCAAGTGTGCAAAGTGTGATGCCTGTTTCTAAGATGGAGACATGTGCACAGTGTGCAGCGCCGTCCAATTTGAAACAAATCTTGCAAACACCAACCTCCACTCCTCATACACAAGTAAATGTAATACGCACAATCACATTTAAATAAGTGTGAGCAGAGATGGAGGGGCGAAGACAGACGACTCTGAGGCTTCGGATGATGGTTGATTTGCATGCTCCGTCAATCCCCCCGCTGCTGGCCGACATGCATAATTCATCCATTTTTATTGACTGCTGGGGAATTCTGTTAGGTGATGGAGTGATACTCCTAAGAACAAAAGATGACTGTCCTTTTACTGAGTGTTACCAAGACCCGCACGTAGGAGGAAATTCAAAGGGCTGTTTCTCTGCAGACCAATACGTGGGGATGTTATCAATGACACGCAGGGCGTTTGCTAAGGATAAATGTTGACCGAAGAGCTCGGAGCACTGCATCATGTGTCACCGTGTTGCTAAGACTAACCTGAATTAATGGGGACTTTGGTGTCCTTAGGAACAGACCTGGTCTGAACCTGAATGAACACGAGGGAAGGGCCAGAACAACAAGGAACACAAAAACAGACCTGTACTGCAGAATTAGCTAGGTAGTGATTACTACCGGTAAGTACCGTATCTGTTTAATGTGGATTTAATGCAATTCATCTGCTAAATGTCTGATGAGACAAATGAGGAGCATCAGGTTGAGTTGGTTCTCTTTGAATTTACTGACACAAATGCTGAAATGACTTGGATTGTCCCAAAAGACACCATCAGCTTTGTTTCATTGTCCTTCCTTACACAACAATGGACCAAGTACAGGTGGTCCCCGATTTACGAGCACATCGACTTACGAGGTTCCGAATTTACGAGCTATCATATTTAATAAAAATATGAAATTAAAAATTATTATTATTATTTTTTGTGTTTAAATGTTCTTAATTTCATGTGTACACCACTTTGTTGCAACTGTGGTTGTTTTAAATGGCTTTATAAATAAAGTATTATTATTATAATTACAGTAGAGTACATAATTTTTAATTTTTAAGCCGATTTTACAACGTTTGCAGCAGTTTCCGCCAGTTTCCGCCAGTTTTCGGCAATGCCCACAAGTTTAGCCTTAGCCAGTTAGCTCCAGCCTCGTAGCTCCAGCCGACAGCCGGCTTTGTCCGAATCCAATCAGAGGTTCCTGCGCTCGGATACATGATCTGGAGCTGAACGGTGGTTTTGTGGAGGAACGGATGGGCGAAGCAAAACTACACTGTTGACTGCGTGAAGCAGCAGACAGCAAGCCGGACCGGAGTAGCAATGAGCTAACATTAGCCAGATAGCTCCAGCAGCCTCGTAGCTCCAGCCGACAGCCGGCTTTGTGCGATCAGAGGTTCCTGGAACTCGCCTCGATGTCGGACTGGCAGCCTAAGATATCGGGGGACACCGAGCTAACTTGGAGAAACAAAGCCGACAGCCTTTTTGGAGGGGCTAACATGCTAACAAGCGCAGGCCTAATGGTGGTGGCTAACAACAGCTAATGCGCGCAGATGGTTTTGGATGGACGGACACCGCGGAGAAACCGCTTTCAGTAAGTTATTAAATCTTTTTCTGGCTCCAAATGTATGGCGTTAACAAGCTAACAGTCCTTCCTGTAAACAGCTTGGACCGACGTGGAGCTACACGAAGCGGAGCTCGGACGTGCAAGAGCTAACATGCAAACAGACAGAGACAAGCTGCAGCTCAAAGTAAGAAATTAAATTTTTTATTATTTATGTATGTGTTTTTTTAAATAATTTTTATAATTAGGATAGGCGAAGTGCTTGTTAACTTGGTAACTGTTCATTACCGTACATGTACGTGTATCAGTGGCGGCTCGTGCGGTATACAGTATAAAGGTGATCACCGATTTACGAGATTTTCATCTTACGAGATAGTCGTAGTAACGGAACTCGCTCGTAAGTCGGGGACCCACCTGTACACTAGTCCCTCGCTACTTCGGAGTTCGACATTAGCAGACTAGCTCTTTCGCAGTTTATCAACGATTGTCAACTTTAACAGACATGTGACATGTGTCACTCATGTGATTGGGACGGTACAGATAAAAAGTTAATGAAAAAAAAAAACTTCGGACAGGCGCCGCAATTTTGTAGTTCTCTTTCAATAAGCCTACCTAACTACATTACCCAGAAGCCAACAGCGCTTCTGGCTGCTGAAATGGAGGAAAAGTTTCGATCCGATCCGAACCTGACTAAAAATTTCGGCCCTTATTCATAGTGACTTCTGCGCTCAGTGGCTGTAGAAAGCTGATCAGAACCGGTGTTACACCATATTCTGTGACCATCGTATATTGTGACCATAGGGGGCGTTGTTGCATTTTTACATCATACTTTACAATACCTGATAAACACTGTTATGTTCTGTGACTGTCTATATTTCCATCATAACCATGATTTTAGTGGGCAGATGTTAAAGGTGCTATGTGTAACTTTCTGTAGAGTGCAGAACTTAGAAATATTTTCAACAGGCAAAGCATTCTGGTCCCTCCCCCTCAGAGCCATATATGGCTCTGCTCCCCCTGGCCCTGCTGAAATTCAAATTCAAGCTCTGTTTTTATTGGCTGATTCAAATTCAAGCTCTGTTTTTATTGGCTGGTTACAAACTCTGTTTTTATTGGCTGGTTAACGGCGGGTCACTCTGTGTTTTTAGTGTTTTTATAAATGCTGATAGAGAAGCAAGGGGACTATAGTTTTTTTCAGAGATTACTTTGTCTAACACCAGTCTGTCAGTAGATAGTGACAGAGTGAAGAAATATGTTAAAAATATATTGTTAGAAAAGTTACAGACTGCATTACAAAGTTACATAGTGCAGCGTTAATTTTTATTCTTTGGAGGAAGGAGGCTGACTCTCTCCTTCCTCTAAGGAATAAAACGTAAAATCTGATCACTAATATCATGACTATTATGAAAATATAGACGGTCACAGATATTGTGACCACACTGTAACTTATGGAAAAACATTAAATACTTGAGCCAAACTTTTCTGCTGACTCTCTACTTCCTCTAAGGAATATAAAGTAACGTCTGACCACTAATATCATGACTACAGTATTATGAAAATATAGATGTCACAGAATACAAAGTATGATAGTGTTTATCAGGTATTGCAAAGTATGATGTAAAAATGCAACAGCACCCCCTGTGGTCACAATATATGAAGGTCACAGAATATGGTGTAACACCAGACCAAAACCGGACCAGCCTCCTTGATCAACCTGAGAGCTGCTTGCCGGCTCACAGGGAGCCTCTCGAGCGGGGAGGTGTTGCTTGGAGCAGTGGCAATTTTAGCCTCTTTTGGGGTTGTCTTTTGGTGATGCTCAAGCACCGCTAAATTTTAACTCAGCTGAGCTTTCTATATTAGATATTTAATAAAGTGTTTACTAATGTAGGTAAACGTAGATGTTTAACAGCCTGTTAAAATACACCAGAATGCAGGAAATGGCATCTATTTTATTTAAAAAAAATTGGGGGGGGGGGGACTCCCAGACCCCCACCCCCTCAACCCCTGTGTCCCCCCCAACATTATGAATGCTTCTGAAGCCAATGGCCACCACATTGTTCAAGCCAAGGGCCATTATAAGCACTAGGGGGCTAAGCACCCCTAAAGGGCAGATTCTAGAACCGCCCCTGGCATCGAGGTCAGGTGTCTTCTCCGGAGCTCACCCAGACTTTTTTCATTGGATTCTTCTGGATTATTTGGACTCAATCTGGACCATTGTGGGATTTTGTGCTGGCTCTCTGAAGGTCTGTCTCTATCTCTCTTTATAAAACCTTAAAATATATTTAAATACAGTACTAAAATAAATATAAAGTTCCTACTTTGTGGTTTTTCACTTACTGCAGGGGTGTTCGGAACGTACCCCCCACGATAATCGAGGGACTACTGTAATGCCTTTGTAAGAGACTAAAGGAACTGGAGACAGAAATCAAATGTATGAAAGACCTACAGCACATTGGAAAAAGGCCTTTGAAGGATTGCAATGTGCTTTTAATAGTACCCTGAAAGGTATAATAATAATTAATAATTAAAAAAAAAAAACACTGAATATCACAAAACTGAAGCAGATATTCAGTCCAATAAAAATAAATATTTACTGGATACAGCTCATGGAACCAAGAAAGGTTCAAAATCAAATATTGAATCCCACCCTCTGTGACTGAACCAGTTTAAAAATTGACTCTCGATGAGATTTAATATCAGTTTTATTGGTTTAAGTGAAGTTAAAAGAGAAGTGTCATAAAATTCAGAAGCTCACGCTGTGAAAATATTTTGCTGTTCATCAAGTATGGTACCATTATATGCTTCCATTGGCTTACATTAATAAATAAAATTTTAGATACTCGATGTTAAAAAAAATATGCAGCTAGAATTTAGAAGCACTTTTACACAAATCTAAATTTCTCTTAGAAAAATTGTGTTTATCTGACAAACTGTTCCAAATGCCTCGGCACCACTAGCTTTAAAAAAAAAATCAAATAAGCAAAAAACTCAAAATGATGCAGTTTCATGTTGAATCAAGTGCATTAATTAGAAAAGATTTGCATCCATGTTTGAAACATAACTGCATTCAAAATTATGCTGGTATCGGATGCCGATACCGATACTGGCTCGGATCGGCCCCATCCCTATTAAAAACTATTCATGAAATTCATCCTTATTTAATGTAATAACACGTCAAAGCTAAAAAATAAAAATCCTTTTTTTTTATCACAGTCAGTATTAATCCTCCCTTTTCTTATTTTACTAATATTTTTATATAATTAACTCTACTGGTGACAGTTCATTTCTGTTGCTGGGTTATGGATGATAAACCAATAAAAAAAGAACATTTAGTTTAAAAAAAAACATTTTCTGAAAAGTTGCAATTTTGGATCTATAAGGTTTCTGTGTGACAGTTATAGACTGTTTATAAAAAATAATGGGTATAAAAAGTTGAGTAAAATCTAAAATTTAAACAAAGTGTTTCAGTTTGCTGATACGCCTCTTAAGTGTAAACACACAAGAGGAATTAGCAGATTCTCATTGCTGGATCATATCGTGGAACATCGCCTCATACTATATTCTTATAATTTGTTGGTCAAGATGCTCTTTTAAATCTGATTTTAAATCTCAAGGCTTTTTCCTTGTTAAAAAAAAAGAAAGAAAACAAAAACAAGTAAATGTAAAATAAACCATTAAATAAATAAAAAGAAAAATAATGAATTGTTTTTATTTTTTTGAATGGGCAGATACTGAGACACAGAGTCCAAAACAAATTGTATCATATAGCATTGTACAAGTAGTCCCCGACTTACGAGCGAGTTCCGTTACAACGAGGTGCTCGTAAGACAAAAATTCGTAAGTTGGAACACGAAGCACATGTTCTCGTAAGTCCGGATTTTCGCTCGTAAGTTGGAACGGTTTTGCTAGCGCGACTACGAACACTCGTTTTTCATCGAAAAACTGCTTATGAGTGCATAAAAATGATCGGAAACGTGTGTCCACATGTTTAGCTAACGAACTGTGGTGAAAAAACACAGAAAAACTCGGTATTTTTTTAGTTTTTTCCAAAAATTTGCCAGCTCGTAAGTCCGGAACCTCGTAAGTAAGAGCGCTCGTAAGTCGGGGACTACCTGTATTGTGCAGTACTGCATGTTAGTGTACAATATCACCGAATATTGTATCAACGTTTTGAAAAATGCAGAACTGAATTTCATTGTAACTAGGGATGCACGATATTATCGGCATAGTATCGGTATCGGCCGATATTAGCGTTAAAGTTAAATATCGGCCATTCCAATAAAATAACTCACCGATATAAAATATGCTTTTTTTGTATGACAACCCAGTGACAAGGATTCCTGCAGCGCCAGCACAACGTGATGACGTCACGTGCGCCTACCTGATCTGATCACGATGGAGAGGAAGAAGTCAAAATATCGACGGTGTGAAGGTTTTTTTGTTGTTGAGGATATTGGATTCCAAAGATTTTTGGACTATGTTCAGCCTCGCTACATCGTCCCCAGTCAGAGATATTTTTTCGGACTAACAATGCCCGAGTAACAAGCCGTCATTTCCGACATCATTGAGAAGCTAATAGCCAATAGCACTTGGGTGAGTTTTACTACAGACATTTGGACGTCGGGTTAGCCCCGTTAGCATGATTAGTCTTACGACACAATGGATAGAGAAAAACTTTGAACTTAAGGTTGTCCTTCATGCACACAAGTGCAGAGGATCCCACACTGCAGCTAGGAACCTGGAACAAGCCTCCACAAGGGAGACAGCATCACAGGCAAATTATGCTAATTAATAATTATTAAAACTTTTCAATTAATACAAGTTAATGTGCTATGCATATGGCTGTTACTGAATACACACAATTTTTATAGCAAATAAGCCTAAATAAGAGGGCTATGTTCTGACAAAGGAAAGTATATTAAAAAATATTGGTATCGGTTATCAGCCAAATAAGTTTTAACATATCGGCATATCGGATATAGGCCAAAAATGCAATATAGTGCATCCCTAATTGTAGCATATTGTATTGTAAGGTATCATGTAGGAGGGTATCGTTCCAGAAGTGGGACCATCTCTCATACGTCAGAACAGAGCAGCTTTAATTACGGAGCATTTAACCCAAAACAAACCAACAAAAACTACACAACCAAAACATTTTTTTCCCCTGTGTATGATTATCTGCTGTTGTATAAAAGTTTAAATAATAAGATTCATTTGTGGAGCCGCCAAAGAGAATGACTAATAAAGAATTACATCTTTGCAATCATAAATCCAAGAACTGAACTCTGTTGAAACTTCTTCTTTATTACACTTACAGTCATCTTAAATGTTCATTCATTCAACCTTTATTTTTTATATATATATTTTTTTCATTTTCAGTTAAAATTGAATAATTATTAAGACAAAACAAAAAACAATTTACAAAGAAAATGAAAGGCAGCAAAAAGAAGAAAAAAAAATCTTATAACATCTGCTCCTTTAAAAAAAAAATAATAATACTTGTGAAATAAAATACATTCAAACATAAATAGTCTTTATATAACATCAGGTGTGTTCTGTTTGCAGATGATACTACTTTTTTTTTGGGGGGGGAAAGGTTAGTCTCATTGAGTCACGAGGGCTCATTTACAAAAGAGACCTGTTTTGGACAAAAACCATAAACGACTAGCTGTGTCTGTTGGTACAATCATTAGTTTAGGCTGCTGTTTTACTGTGAACTAATACTTTGTAAAAAAAAAGAAAAAAAAAAAAGAAGTGTCAGTGGAAGAGGTTTCATGTGCCCAGCCTGGCATCAGCTGGTAGCTGTGACACACCGTCATCAACTTTCATTTAATGTCTACAGCTTCGGCACGTCTACGTTTGAGATACATGTGCACCACAGACTTATCACACTCTCTTTTAAGATTCCCCTTTCTGCCTCAAGTTTCAGTGTCTACTGACATCAGCTTCTCTCTCTCTCGTAACTCGTTCTCAGAGATGTGAGAGGCGGTAAAGGAAATTCCCACCGGCGTTACTTTCATTGACAACACTGTATTAAAATCACAGAACAATCCTGGAAACGCATTAGCCACACTCTTCATTTCTGCTCAGAAGGCAGGAGCCATTTCAGTCCTCTTCAGTATCACCAAGACTTCCCTGATTGTTCAATGCCCTTGCTAATTACTTTCACCGACACCCGAGGCGGGGGTGGTGGGGGTTTCACACTGGATGTTATTTTCTAATTAATACAAGGTAGATTAATAAGTACCATTTCAGCCAGCTCCTGTTGGAGGTCAGGGCACTCGCAGACAATTCCACAGCTATTAAAGACGTTCAACTTGAGATGTGGAGCCATGCTTTGAACTATCAGCTCGACGGGCTAATGACATTCTCTCTACACCGGAGCCTTGTGGTAAACAATATGACAACCTTGCATTTACTTTCACTTAAATGTGAACGTCCCATTCCGAGGAGGTGGATTTAGAAAAATGAGCTCTGTTTCAGTTTATTTATTTTTTATTTATTGACCCCACAAGTTGTGGCGTTATCATCCTGAAGGACTGGAGCACGGGTTAAGGTAAATAAAGTGCTTTCCTAATTGGTGAGAATCAAATTTCCCACGTTCGGCACGGTTCCCTCCGAGGACTTTTGAGCTGCACTGCCTCGGCTAATAGGAGCCAGAGGAGCGAGAGCACAGGCGCTGTGACACTCCATCTCGGCTCTTTATTTGTGAACCTCCCTTCAGCGGGTGACCCAGCAGCCTGACGTCCCCGATGAAGTGGCTCGCTTTGCAAATCCCGCTCTCCCTCTGGAGCTCTTGTGCTAGCAGTGGCAGAGAAGCATTAACGCCTCGGGAAGCAGGCAAACAGAAGCATCCGAAGCAGAATGTTGTATTCTCTGCTGGTTTTCAAAAGTTATGTTAGCTGTTACTGGCCACCGTTAGCATAAAGTGATTATAGGAGGTAGGTTGATGACAACAACATAACAGCTTCTATGAGTAATAACTAAAGGTTAATTGAACTTTATATTCAAGTGGTTCATGAGATGTTTTGCTAAAAGACCACCACCAGAACTGATTCAGTTATTATCTGACAGCTTTGTTCGGTCCAGTGTTAATATTTAATCTTGCCTCTTTATGGCTCCTCCAGCACAGCGTTGTTGTTTTTAGAAGAACGGCGTACCAAAGGTAAAAACAAGCTCAAGTATCGATCCCATCACGTTAGTATTGATTCGGTCCGTCACTAACATTAGTATCATATGTTTCTGTAGATTCTCAGTCATCCAGGACAAGGTCCCTCTTGTAAATGAGTCCTCGAGGCTCAATGGGATTAACCTGCCTAAATAAAGGTTGAATGAAAAATAGAAATTAAAACAACAAAGACAAAGCAGCCAAACTTTTGTTCTGTAGCTCAAGATGTGCAAAGCTCCAAGATTTAACCTGCATGAAATTGGTATCATTATTAATACTTGGATTTGATTAGTCATGTTCAAACTGTCAAAAAATCAGATCCCAAATCCCAAAATCAGATTTGGGACACGTGCCTGCAGCATAACTTAGGTTATAACAAAAGCTGCATAGATGTGGCAGCCATCTTTAATTGTGTTGACTCCCACAATGTAGATAAGTTTAAAGAGTTTCGTCAAAATCCACGCAGTACATCATGAGATATTTTGCTAACATGACAAATGAACGACAGACACAAGAAAAGCATTGCCGCCTGCAAAAAGAAAGTTTACAGCTAGAAGTTAGGTTCATACCTTTCCTCCAGCAGTTTGTCTCCGAACATCCATCGAATGTGAGGAGCAGGGAAACCAGCGACCACACAGGGCAGCAGCACGCTGGTACCCATCAGCTTGGTCACAGAAGCGGGCTGAACCAGGAACTCCAGCTTCCTCTCCTCTCCAGTTTCTATGATGGGAGAAAAACAGACAAAAGTTCAACTAACTCCCATATTGGACAGAAACATTAAAAGACGCCCTGTGGGATGAGGAGCAAGTCCTGAAACCTAAACCAGGAAGGACCAGAAGGACAATATCGAACTCCACTGGTGTCTGTACAAGTTCAGAGCTTCATCCCGTTAAAAATAAAACTTGTAGAGGAGTGGGATGAGACCCTGCCACGATGGAATCCAGCCTCCTTTTGTGCAACAACTGAGTTATGGTTGTGTTACTTGTAGCTTTAATGGGAATCAGACACTCTTTATAGCTTTAAACCATTTTTCATTCATCAAGCAGGTCTCCTGAGGCTGAAGATAATAAGTGATCTTGCAACTTCTATAAATAAAGAATTTTACAAAAGAGACAACACAAGAAAACTGTCTGAGATGAATTTTATAGTTTTATTAAAGTTCTGGTTGTTTACATGGAGGAAGCCGGGCTTAAATCTTGTACTGGGACCAGCTCATGGGGACGTTGGTCTGCTTCCAGCTTCAAGTATTGTGTACCTACCGGTATATGAGATTTAGTATTTCTACCCCCAGTCAAGAACAAACAACAAATTCTCTCTCTTAACTTCTTTGAGGAGGCAACTTTTTGGGGGTTACATTTCCTCAGAGTTTAATTTGTAAACCGATTGATGCCAAAACGCCAATAGAGAGCGGGGCAGGGGCAAGGTTGCGGGTGGGGAGGGGGGTCTGTGGGTCCTCCCCCAGAAATTTTTGAAAAAGTAGATGCCATACAGCTTTTTTTTATTTATTATGTCTGAACTGTATGTGGGAGTTCCGACACATCAGCAGTCGTGCGAGCTCTGTAGAACTGTCTGGAGATGCTCCTGTGTATAATGTGCACTGTCCGCAGGGTGCCTCGCTGAAGGTGCTGGATGAGGACACTCATCCCCGCGGGACATACCGTCCACGTCTCTGCTGGGCAGGAGTGTGTGCGCGAGCTGGTGAGTGTGCTGCTGCTGGAACATCCACTCCAGAGACTCTGTCCGCTGGGCCAAGTGCAACGTCTCCTCTTGTTGTACAGTATTCTTAATAAATAATCAAAATTTTATTAACAACCCACTTAAACTGTCAAACTGATTTGCAATTTAGCTGTGCAGATTAATTATATTTTTGAGTTTTTTAATAAAAATGCACAATGACTTTGGATTTTAGGGGTGGAGATTTGAGTTGCCGGATCCAAGCAAACAGATGCCAGAACTCACCATGTCAAAACAAGAGAGTTCCCAGATCCTGTTCCAGCAGGATCTGGCTCAAATTAAGCCCTGCATTTCCTGATGTTTAGCAATACTGATTTTCCATTAAACACCACGTTAAGTACGGCAGCAGCACTGCTGTGAACAGCAACACAAACTGAAAATGTGCTTCATCCTGATCATGCAGATAAACTTATAATCTGAAAGGATCTAAACACATCTGCTGCTGGTAGGTTGAATAATTTTGCACAAAAGCATTGTTTGTATTGTCTGATAATCCTGGGTCAGATTTTATAAAATACCGTATTTTACAGTAAAACCTATTTGTGAGCAGCCATTATGTAGTAATCTCAATAACTGAGGGAATCATTCCTTTGTTTACTTGTATATAGCCTGAATGTGTTGAATCAAATTCATAATGTATCAGACTTTATTTTAATTGAGGGTTGAATTTTGTAGTATGTATTGTTTGTATTTTTAATGAATCGAATCATTGGTAGTTTATCAAGTTGTGTATCATATCAGCCCCAGACTAGTGATGGACAGAGCTCTATTCCAGCTGTAACTGCGGTAGTTGTCCGAGTATCATCTTTAAATAATCTGAAGGTTAAAATGGTCCAGCCAATAAAAAGGTCTCTGTTGAAAAGCTATTTTATTAATTGTCTGTAACTTTGAAAAATCCCAACTTTAAAAATAACTGACTTCACGGAAAAGTAAGAAAAGTTTAAAATACTCATTTGTTGTCTCTCAGTGGAACAAGTTCCACTAATGTCAGGCTCATGGGTTGTAATAAAAACATTTATCTGCTTCCAAACTCATTTCCTTTTAATTTCCTCAGACAGATTTATGAGTTTACCTCCTGTATGCACCCATTTATTTGCCAGGCCAACACACACCCTCAGAGGAGGCATACAGAGGATGAAGAACCCCACAGGGGTCTTGTTGAAGTCTGAGTTACAGCCTCTAATATCTTCTCTGTGTTGGTTGGAGCCTAGTGTTTAACAACTCAGTAAATAAAACTTCTAGAGGAGCGAGATGAGACCCCATGGAATCCAGCCTCCTTTTGTGCAACAGCTGAATTATGGTAACGTTACTTATAGCTTTAATTGGAATCAGACACTCCTTATAGCATTAAACCATTTTTCATCCAAGTCAGGCAAGTCTCCTGATGCTAAAGATAATAAGCCATCTTGCTAAAACAAAGGAAAAATCATGAACTTCTATAAATAAAGAAGTTTACAAAAGAGACATCTGAGATAGGGTTGGTCGATATGGACCAAAATTAATACCTCAATATTTTAAGATAAACCACAATATACAATATATATCTAGATTTTATTTATTTCCATAAAGTAATGAAAAAACTAAATGTCTAAAAAAGTAGATATTTACATATATTATATCTAGATTTTATTTATTTCCATAAAGTAATGAAAAAACTAAATGTCTAAAAAAGTAGATATTTACATATATTAAAGCTAGTTTATTAGACATTTATTTACATGTATAAAATAATAATCCTCCCCAGCTGTGGTGCTTTCACGACGTTAAGCAGCGTGTGACGCAGCAGTGAGGGGCTGCTTGTATTCAGTGAGGGACGAGGAGGGGCCGTGTGAAGTTGGACGGGCAGAAAAAGGAGAACTACTATACACAGATTTTCAAGTCTTACAGTGAGAGGTGGCGTGACATTAATAAAGCAGTGGCGTATCATATCGCTAAAACGGTCTTTAGCAGCTAACAAGATGGCTAACTTTAGCCGTCTTGTTCCACGGTTGAGACTGGGACCATGTCTTTAGCGATAAAAGCTGCTGCTTCATTAATGTCACTCTACCTCTCTGTTCCTCTCATAAGGCACAGCACAGGTAAGAGTTTGGTACCGTAGTTTGTTTCAGGGAAAGAAGCTGGGAAGACTTCACAGCTGGAGCTGCAGCACAAAGTTTAACACACTCTTCATACTCCACTTTATAACACTGTTTTAAATTGTGGAAAAGGTTTGTTGTGCTTGAACCTTTCGCCAGGGCTTGTTTTCAGCATTGTCTTCAGAAAACATTGTTTCTGCTGCTCATCTGACAAATTAAATCTGAACCATCTCCAAAATAACAGATCCATGTTTTTTTTTTTCCCCTGCTCACCAGCTGCTCTGCGAATGC
>JBBPBX010047358.1:12490-26189 GCA_038048925.1 Garcialebias charrua | reverse complement strand
CATTTTTTAAACTCAATTTTTTTTGATAATCTGTTCATATTAATGTTTCCCCAGAGGTTTTCATTTATTTGATAATATGGGATGGTTTTATTTTAATAAAATGTTTTTTTCAACATTCACCAATTTTGTTTTTACTAAAGTATGAGCTGTGAGTTGTAGATGCACGAATGAAATTAAAACAGATACACAAATATTCTCACAAAGAATAACTCAACACTAACAGATAATATAGTGTACTACTGTAACTTTATTTACACATAACTACAGAAACACTTGGTTCATTGTTATCCTTTTTTTTTCAAACAATATGTTCATTTGAACAGTCAGAAAAAATATTAAATTCATTGATTCATTTTCATCTCAATGCTCTGGCCAGTTGTAGTATTTCTGCATATTTTAATGTCTTGATGCACAAACGTAGCTTTCTGCAGCATCAGTCCTGATGTTCTACAGATCCTGAAGATGTCTCCATCTGTTGTTGAACAATATCAAGGTTTGTTCTCCTCCACCTGGGTCCACTCTTCAGGTGAAGACATTTCTGTGAATTGATGATAAAACACACAGACAAACACAGTATATATTATATACAGTATACTGTATATTAAGACAATGGGTCAAACTAATGTCTTCAGACTCCACCACCTCCTCGTGCACGCTCATGGATGTCCAGGTGTTGTAGGTCTGGACGCAGGGGACATCTGTCTAGTTTCTCCTCATCCTGCTGCTTGTACACTTCTTCAGACTCCACCACCTCCTCGTGCACGCTCCTGGATGTCCAGGTGTTGTAGGTCTGGACGCAGGGGACATCTGGGTCCATTATGGGCTGAATGCTGCATCCACTTTGTCACTTCCCTCATCAGAACCACAGAAAATCAACAGATTTACATCAAAGAATATTGTTGAGTACTATTCTTTTTGTTGATGCAATCTTACCTGCTGTGATGTGAAAGTCTGGGTTGTACTAGTGGTTCAGGAAGAGCCTCAGGTGATGGACTGGAGACCTGGAAACCTGAAAACACAAACAAAATAAAATAAAAGAATAATATATTTAACAGATATTTTAAAAGGGACTAATTTTTTAAACTATAAATTAATGTTGAATAATTATTAGAACCATTAACTAATATATTACCATTTCAGTGCTGTGGAAACTATGCTGTAAGTCCTCACAGAGCTGCTCACGTCCTGAAGTGAAAAGTCTCCAAAAACCAGCAGGAGCTGAAAAAAAATTATAACCTGCTGTTTACTGGAAATAACTTTGGCTTCTCTTAAGACAAACCGCTAAAATATAACGTTTTAAATGGCTAAATTGGACGGATCGCGTTTGTATCTTGACATTGTAAACAAGGAGCGCTGTTGACGCAGGTCTGGAAGTGACGTCATAATCGCGCGACGGTAAAACCCCGTATTTATCGTGTTAAAAAAAAGGCGCTAATTTTAAACTGTTTTTGAGAGGAATTTTCATTCATTTCACATTGTTTTAGCAAAAACGATCAGAGGTCAATCTTAATATATATATATATATATATATGTTGTGCCATTTTATGGAAAGTTAAAAGATGATGTCAGTGGAGCTTTAAGGGATTTTATTTATTTATTTGTGGTTGTGTGGAGTATCTTATGAGTAGGCAGTATTTTACCCGCAGCATTCAGAGTGATCTCAGTTTGAAGGATTAGGGAACTCTCACGGAGAACAGCTCCTTAAACCGGATTTTTTTTTGCATAGATTATAATTTATAATCAGACTGCTGATTTTAACTCACATATTTACTTTTAAAAAATCAACAGAATTTATTGCAGCTTCAACGTTTTCTCATATCTTAAAAAAAAAGAAGAAAAGATCCAGGTTCTGATTTGAGCCTTCTGTGTTACACATGCAAAACCGCTGGTTTGTCTACGATCCATAAGTCACATACGTTTCCTTTTGACATGGTGCAGATGGTGAACAGCTGTGCACGCCTCATTAGGGTTGTATCGAGTCGTGGTGAGAAACGCTGATAAGATCAGCTCGTGTTTTCTGTTAAAATAAAGGAGCAGGCTTGTGCGTTTCAAGAGTTGCAATGAGGAGCAAATAACCTGGTCTTGCTGCTTCTGTTTTCACTGTTTCTTATAAATAATGTTAGGAATTTGGGTTTGTGACATTGCCAAGTTGCAGCTATTTTCACAAGTTTATTATCTTCTCACATGTAGATGATTAAAATGTGACTTCTCCTTGGCGATGACAGGTGGATTGATTTGACGTCCTTGAGCTGCTGGTTTGATTCTAAAAACAAAACACAGAGCAAAAGGACGGGAACATGTTTTACCAGCATTTTTGCCTAATTAAGAGATAAGAGATAAGAGATAAGAGATTTTTTATTCACATTGCACCAGTAAACCAATACAACGTGATAATGTAAACACAGTCATCCAGAGGAGGGGCAGAGAATGTTAAGCTGCAGCAATTCAAAACATACACACATAATTCAAAACATATGCATGTTCGTCAGCGCGGCCGTCTCTCATCCATCCTGAATGAGAGCAAAACAGATATGGAAAAAGGAAAAACACAATAGGTATCATTTGTGATATTCAAAAAAAGAATTTATCAAAGATTGCCTGAAGACACTCCATGATAAAGTCCCAAAAACTCTATCAGCAGAAGCACAACCACACGAGACATTGTTGCAGTTTTGACGACATGCAAGGAGATATAGAGTCTGCGAGTAACTTCAGAGAACACAGTTCAGCAGTTGTGCAGCTGGGCGTTATCCGAGGCACACACAGAGATCTCTGGGGGGGGGAGGGCGGGTGAGGTCAGCAGTGACACTCCAGCTCTACGCTCCAGGAGAAAAGTTTCCAAACAGGCCTCTTTTCAAGGACATGTGCAGAAACCAGATTAGATAGTCTCTTTGTTTGTTCCAATTCAGACCACAATGTTCTTTTTCACTGCAGCCTTCCAAGTCCAGACGCTGTTTCAGGGCCAAAATTCCAAATCATATGAGGTTCCGTTCTATGAACCCCCATCCGTGCCCTGTTGGAGCCCGGGCGGCTGTAAACGAGTTCCAAAGCGCCCCGCAGGTCCGCGGTAGTCCGCTCCCAACGTGCGATTGAGCTCATACAACAGCTGGGATGAGGAGCTCACGGCCCGGATCAGAGAATCTTGCTGATCAGGGAGTTTCGCCAGCGCGCTGATAGCCGCCGAAGCTCTCCTCAGCTTCAGGTAGCAGACAGCTCCGCCGACGCCAAAAAACAGAGCAGCTGCTACCAATAGGCCAATAATCCACAAATCTTCCACGTGTTAATTGTTCTTAACACAATTATTTTTGTAATTGTAAATAACTTATCTTAAAGACTGATTTAATATTGTTTGTCCCTGGGATCCTTTAGATATGCTGTTAGCGATGATTTCACCTCTTTGATGATCACCTCTTTCTGATCAGGGGCCAAGATGGGGCAGCCAACCCAGGACCCGAAAGCCCCAGGCTCGATCCCCAGCCCTGTCATCGTGTCTCTGAGCAAGACACCCATTTTTGGTCCCCGGACGTCCACATAGTTGCTCGTTGCTTCACCTGGGTGTATCTGGGTGCGAAGGGTTAAACGCAGAGAACTAATTTCTGTATGGGAACATATGACAAAACATAGCACTTTACTTTTCTTATTTACCAGTACTCTTTTGTCGATTCCCTATAAATGCCATTTTTTGGTGATTTTTTTGGTTATTTCCTACATAAATGTGTATTTATATCAGTAAACAGAAAATATAGAAAACTTCTAATGACGTTAACTAATAAATGTGAACCATAAAAAAAACATCTGATCTGGTAAATGTCTAATGTTGTAAATATCTAACATAGTAAAATCTAATTTAGTAAACTTTTAATGTGGTAAACATGTCATATAACAAACATGTACCAGGGTAAAGGTAGCAAAGGTCTGATGTAATAAATATCCATAGTAAATGTAGTACATGTGTATGATAGTAAATATATTACACATATAACATAGTAAATATCTAAAATGGTGAATATAATAAATGTCTAATGTAACAAAGGTGTAATATAGTAAACAGTAAAAGTAGTAAATATAAAAGCATTGTTATAAATGTAGTAAACGTCTAACACAATAAAGATAATAAATATAGTACCGGTAAACGTTAACTTGTATAATAGTAAATGTCCAAAGTTGTAAATTTAGTAAATGTCTAACTCAGTAAAAGTAGTATACTTGTACCATGGTAAACATCTAATATACAAACATAGTAAGTGGTTAAAGTAGTTAACACCTAGTAGTAAACAAAGTAAAGGTGGCAAATGTAGTTACAGTGTAACATAATAAACATGATAAATGTAATAACCATAAACATGTGTCATAGCAAATGCAGTAAATGTCCAACTTAGTAAATGTACTGGTTGTTTAACTTCATAAACATCTAGAAAAGTAGTAAAACTGTAATGTAAGAAATACAAGAAACATTTAGTCTGGTAAACATCTATAACTGTAAACTTTGTTCATGTAGTAAATGTATATACATACATACATATATATCTAGATGCAGGAAGAGGGCCACCTGCATCATGAAGGATCCCACTCACCCAGCACACACACTTTTTGCCCCACTCCCCTCAGGAAGGAGGTTGAGGAGCATTAAGTGTAGAACCACTAGACTGAGGAACAGCTTCTACCCTGAGGCTGTTAGACTCATGAATATCTAACCAGAATAATCACTGTGAAATATCACATCATGTTGCTGCTGATCGGTTTCATGCTCATCTACCAGTACTCAGACAGACTCATGCTTGAGCTGCTGTTCGCCGTAATGTTTTTATGCTACTAGTTCTTAGTGTATATTTAGTTGATGTTTTTCTTAGTTCATATCTTAGATATTATTACAGTAAACTTCTAGAATAGTAAATGTGTCACGTAGCAAAAGCTTACATGGCTGTTTGAGAGGTAGACTACATTTTTTCTTCACTTTTTTTCCAAAAGTTAAAGTTAGAAAGCGAGTGATGGACAGGAGACCTGTCCAAGTGTCCTCTGTCTCTCACACAGTGACTACTGGATATGGACACCATCTCCCCGTGACGCGGCATAGAGAAGTTGGTAAAAAACAATTAATGAAAGCCTTCCTTTACAAAAATGAATTCAAAAACAAAAAATCCTCTACAATGGCACTGCTTCAAAAATTGTGTTTATAAAAAATATCTAAGATACTTTTAAACAACAATAAAATGAAATGAATTGTAAAATGAACATTTGTATGTTACCAAAACTAGAGCGTCACATTGTCTTTGTGTTTGTGACTGTATTGAACGCCTTTTTTGATTCCACCGACTTGTACAAAAAATTGTTCAAATATTGAAAGCACCCCCCCCCNCCCACACACCCACAGTACACACAGACTGTGTGTGAAAGCGAGGCCTCCCAAATGAGCAACGGTAAAACTGGAATAATGCATGAGCAGCAACGCAGTCAAGTCTAATTAATGCAACCTCTCGACCACTGAATCCCAGTCCTTACTCTTTCAGCCAGCCCTGGTCTGGTCACACGTGTAATAGCCTGCTGGGAGGGCCGACATCCGTCTCCCTAAACAGACCAACGGTTCAGGGCTTCACCCTGACTGTGGCCTCCAATAAATGTGACTCTACATCATCCAGGAAACAATCCATCCACATTAACTCCAAGCAGGAGAAGCTGATTTCATCCTCATTGCCTGCAGGGTCCGAGTCCGACAGTAACTCTATTAATATAATGCACAAATCTTAGGTGCCGTGCCGGGAGATCGAAAGGTTTAAGTGACACATCTGAGCAGAGAATGGTGACAGTTAATTGACTGTGATGATTGTAATGATTTGGTCCTGGCCTGCATGTGAAAACCACAAGTAACCATGACAAATTATGACTACATAGCTGCAGTTAAGCAAATTCCTCTTAAATATTACATTTAAGATAGTTATTCACCAGGGTCCTGTAAAAGTGGTTGTAATTTTCTGCTTTCAATCCCTAATTTCATGAGTATTACTCATAATGTTATCATAGATACCATGAGAGATTTATGGCAAGAGTGCCAGCATAGGTCAGAGGAAAAGTTTACAAGACAGTAGTATGGTCTGGAGACAGTGTCATTGACAAAAAGATAGGAGAAAGAACTGGAAGTGGCAGAAATGAAGATGATGAGGTTCTCCTTAGGAGTGACAAGGATGGATAAGATTAGAAATGTCATCCATTCACTCCATCTTCTCTGGACTCTCTTCTTCACCGCTTTACCACATTCCCCATTTGGCAGTTGACCCCAAGTCCTTGAAGTCCTGCACCCTTGTGACCTCTTCTCCTTGTAATCTCACTGTTCTACTGGCCTCCTCCCTCCTATTCACACACATGCACTTTGTCTTACTACGGCTGACTTTCATTCCTCTTCTTTCAACATACCTCCATCGCTCTAAATTCCCTTCCACCCGTTCCCTGTTCTCACCACAGATCACAATGTCATCTGCAAACATCATAGCCCATGGGGATTCTTGCCTGACCTCATCTGTTAGTCGGTCCATCACCAGAGCAAACAAGAAGGGGTTCAGAGCCGATTCTCGATGCAATCCCACCTCCACCTTGAAGCTATTACTCCTACAGCACAACTCACCACTGTCCTGCTGTTCTCATACATGTCCTGTACCAGTCTAACACTTCTCTGCAGCTCCAGAGTTTCTCATGCAATACCACACCTCCTCCCTCGGCACCCTGTCATATGCTTTTTCTAAATCCACAAAGACACAATAAAGTTCTTTCTGACCCTCTCTGTACTTCTCTATCAGCATTCTCAAAGCACAGATGGCATCTGTGGTGCTCTTTCTCAGCATGATACCATACTGCTCTTCCCTGCTCAAATTGTTATTTCTCATCCAAGTCTAGCTTCCACATCTCTCTCCCAGAGAGATGTGTCCGGTGGGACACACATCAGAGGCAATGAGGGGTTCAGTGTCTTGCCCAGGGACACTTCAACATGTAACTACTAGTGGAATCTAACCCACAACTCTACCATTGGAGGACAATTGTTCAAACCACAGAGCCACAGCTGTGCCCTGTACATCACCCTTGTTCTTAAAAATGGGAAACAGCACACTTCTTCTCCATTCTTCAGGCATTTTCTCACCCTCAAATATGCCATTGAATATTTGAGTCATAAACCTCACTGCCATCTCTCCAAGTCATTTCCAAACCTCCACTGGTATGTCATCAGGTCCTACTGCTTTCCCCTTCTTCATTATTTTCAAAACTTTCTGGACTTCATTCTCACTAATCTTTCCCACTTTCTGGTTCACAGTTTCTATGACCTCCACTCTTCTTTCCCTTTCATTCTCTTCATTCATTAGCTCCTCAAAATAGTCCTTCCTTCTTCATGTCACTGTCTCCTCATCTGTTAGAACATTACCATTCCTATCTTTCACAAGCCTGACCTGTTAAACATCTGTTCCAGCCTGATCCCTCTGTCTCGCCAATCGGTACAAGTTACTACTCTTTAGTGTCCAGCTTCCCATATAACTCATCCTACACATTCTGCTTTTTCATAGCTACCTCCCTCTTTGCTCTATGTCCCATCTCCTTATATTCCTGCATGTCTCCTCTCTCCAGTCCTTTCACTGCCATATTTCTTATTGTCAGATGTCCTTCTCTGAATATTTTCCTGCACTTCACTATTCTACCAACAGGTGTTCTTATCATCCATTCTTTGTCCAGATGATACACCAAGTATATTCCTTCCTGTCTCTCTAATTACTGTTGCTGTAGGAGCCACATCATTTGGAAGCTCTTTCTTACCACCCAGACCCCTTAACAGCTCCTCTCTGAATTTCTCACCATATTTTTCCTTCTTCAGCTTCTACCATGTGGTCTTCTTCTCTGATCCTACTCTTTTTCTGTTCTTCACAACAACAGTCATTCTACACACAACCATCCGATGCTGTCTGGCCACGCTCTCCCTTGCCACAACCTTACAGTCTCCAATCTCCTTCAGGTTTCCTTTTCTACAAAGAATGTAGTCTACTTTCATACTCCTGCCTTTACCCTTAAAGGACACTCTATGTTCCTCTATCTTTTTGAAATGTGGTGACAACAGCCATTTCTATTCTCTTGGCAAAATCCATCACCATCTGTCTTTCCTGGTTTCTTTCTTTGACACCAAATCTACCCATCACTTCCTCATCCCCTCTGTTTCCTTCACCAACATGTCAATCTAGGTCTGCTCTGATCACCACTCTCTCCTCCCTGAGAATACTCTCTATCATTTGATCCAGATCCTTCCAATATTTCTCTTTCTCTTACACATCACATCCAACCTGTGGAGCATAATCACTGAGAACATTTAGCACCAGACGTTCTACTTCTACCTTCAGACACATCACCCTATCTGACACTCTTTTCACCTCTACTACATTTTTGTCAACTCCTCCTTCAGGACCACCCCTACTCCATTTCTCTTTCTATCCACAATATGGTAAAACAGTTTGAACCTTGCTCCAATGCTGCGAGCCTTGCTGCCCTTCCACTTGTCGCTTGGACACATAAAACATCTACCTTCCTTCTCTGCATCATGCCAGCCAGCTCTCTTCCTTTGCCTGTCATTGTCCCCACATTTAGAGTGTCACCCCTCAGTCTTACACATTTCCCTCCTTGTAGTCTTCAACTAACAGTAGTGCAATTTCAGCTGGCACCATGTTTGTCAACCCTAACAGGAGGCAGTCATTATTAACCTGGACCTCGACTGATCTGGTATGGTGATGCTTAGATGAGCTTGCATAGTAGTTCAAGATCAGTAGTTGTGGATTATAAAATAAAAAAAGAAAAAGAAAAAAGAAACCATTTAAATATTGTTATAATGAAGTTTTATTTTTTCTTGTAACATTTGATATAATTTACTTGTTTATTTTTAACATAAAATTCAGTTGCATTTGTATTAAAAGTGATTTACCTTTCAGTCTGAGCTAAGGTTTTCTTACCTAACATGAGGGTATGGTGCACCAAACAGTTTTATGAATAGATGTCTTTATCTACATTTCTTTGTGTTTTTAATGGTATAATTTGTAACTTTTTTAGGTGGATGACACAGTCTGAAAGGGACATTTTTCAAACAGTGTGCCATAAAAACTTTCTTTCGGGCATAATAAATGTAAGGATCATAACATATGTTTTGTTTAAGCTTAGACTACCACAATATTATTTTAGTAGCCTGCAAAATCCCTTTGCAAACATACTAAACCTATCAAATAAGATGATTTGTATTTGTTGTCACCACTTGGTGGAGCCAGTAATCGCACACAAAGCACCTTTTTACATACATTTAGCAACGTCTCATTTTTAGAGATTGGAATGTGACACTGATCCCAATGTAAATACAACAGAAAAATATATTAAATGAAGATTAAATGCCACGACATAAACTGCTGTCTAAATTGGACATTTTAAAAGTTGTCTTTTATTTTTGTAAAATCAGTAAAAACAACAGCTGCAGGGCTGAGCACTGCAACTGTAATTTTGATTAAATGTTATTTTTCAAATAAAATAAATCAATTTTGAGACAGAGCAGCTGTGTGGCTCCATCTCCTACAGTATGAGGATCAAATGATTTTTAACTCCTCTGTATTGACCAGATGCGGTTTCATCACAGATATGTGTTCTCAAAGATGGAGAGGCATTGTGTCGGTTTTGAGGCAGTTCTGTTTTTTTCTGGTTGACTGCCCCTAAATTGGAAAGGTTACAACATTACAGTTACTTTTTCCACTAAGCCCCCCACCCCCCTACCCCACCTCCACCTGGAACATTTTACCTTCTCAGCCAAGGACAGAAAGAAAAAAAAAAACACAGCACTGACTGACGTGTCTGATTTTATAATCAGGTCACCGACTGCAACTCTTTCAGACTCTTCGAGCATTTTTATTAAAAACACTTTCAGGCATGTTCCTTGATTTTGTGTTTGGTGCCACATTGTGTTCAGCTGGAAACAGCAAATACAAAAAAAGGCATTTTCAAAGTTGCAAAAAGAAAGTGAAGTACTTTATCAGGACATACACACAGAACATCAGAAAAGAGAAACAGTAAAGAGCGTACAGGAAACATATTTTAAGAGTATGAATTTTGATGCACTTGATGGAAATCTCTGGGTGTCTGGAGTCAAAACCAAATGTAAAAACAAACTAAAATCACAGCCCTGTCACTTTTTTTTTAGGCCCCACCGGTTCAAAAATATCTCATTCCATGAGCCGTTCACATTCGCAGCAGAAAAGTATGTCGCTTCTCTAGAGTAGAAAAAAAATCTCATGCTTCTCCCAAATTTAACTTCAAATCATGCTACACTGACTTCCCATCAGAAGTGAGGAGTTGAAAATGCATTGTATACACTCTCCTCTTAGCTTTCCCATAAACTGTGATCAGGAGTTATTATTTTGAAGGAAAAAAATGCTTCCTTTCAATTTTATTTATTGTTTACACAAGAAAAGACTGACAATTTACATGTTTAATTGGTCGATGGATGCACCATCATTAGAGGTTCCTAAGTATTTTCAGTTGAAAAGATCCTGAAAACTGGATTTAAACTGGATCACTTTGTCACATTGAGCTAACTTCCTGTAAAGACAATGCAGTGATGTGACAGCAGCTCAGTGTTGGCCTGCAGGCGGCTTCAGGCTCTGACGTTCTAAGCAGATTTGATCATTTAGGTGCAAGTCAGAGCAACTTCCTGAATCTTGTTATACTGCCACATTTATAATAATAATAATAATAATAATAATAATGTCTTTTCCTGTCATCTGCGTATGTTTCCCATACACAGACGAAATTCGTCTCTGCATTTAACCCAACCACCTACCAGGTGGTGCAGTGAGCAGCCATAGAAAGCGCCCGGGGAGCTGGAGAATTAGATGTGCACTCATAGACACCCCAAGGTGTGTGTAGTGGCCGGGACGCGAACCCGCTCCTAAATAGTAGTGTAAAAGAGAGGCCTAGTATTCCTTGAAAAATGCTTTCACCTGCCTTCATGACAGTATTTTGGACTAAGATTATCCATGTTTAGAAAAACTGATTTGTAGTTGTGGTGAAACCTTGATAAAATGTGTGACATCTCCCGATACACTGCTTAGAGTGGTTCCCAACACTGGAAAGAGTTTATTAGGCTTTGTACATAATCAGTGCTGTTCTGATTTCTAAGTCATAACATTTTAAAATATGCAATGTAAGAAATACCTCATTAGTTAGATGAAAGTAATCAGAGGCAGTTATAATTCTGATAGCTTTCTTCTGGAGCAACCGGTTTTGTGTTGGTTTTATACGAGTTTCCCCATATCTCAACACAATAAATCATGTATGAATCAACAGTATGAAAGTAAAGCGATTTCTTATTTAGGAGATGTTTTGTTTTATTCAGTATTGCAATAGTTTTTGACCATTGCATCCTGTAATAGGTAAAAGTGGCTATTAATGGCACAATCAGTTTGCCATAGATGCCACTGTTGTCTGCCTGGAGCAATTGTCAAACTAGCTTCATTTCGCTACACCGCCCCAGCGAAATGCAGCTGATTTGACCATTAAAGTGCATTTATTTAGTAAAAGTTCAACTGAGACACACCTTTACTATAAAGCTGAGCTAACAATTAATTGTTTTTAAGTGGTTATCTTGTTAAATTTCAAAGAAATGCACAGCAAGTTGCCCTCTGCACGTTCATGTTTCCACGAATCGGCTTTTGAAATACAGCTGATTTGACTGTCAAAGAGTAGTTATTAGGAAAAGGTAGACTGAGACACACATTTGTTATGATTTTGAGCAAACAAATACATTTTTTTAGGTGTCGATCTTGTTAAATTCTTGGTAAAGCCCTACCGTATACGCTCCTGCGGCCACCATTTGGCAGCCAATCGATTATTGGCACAACACCAGCCCACATTTCCTGGTTTGGCCCACATCTCCAGGTTGTCAGCAGTGACAGATAATAGACATATACAACAAAGTGACGGGTTTATTGATTTTTCCACTTCATTAGACATTCATTCAACCTTTATTGAAGCAGGTTAATCCCATATTTAGACTGATGCCACTTGTAGGGTGGCGTGACGTTTAGGGTGGAAAATCTGGTACATTTTTTACATTTTGAACATACATTTCAAAACACTGTGCTCCAAGAAGTAAAAAAAAAAATCTTCTTTCGGCTGCTCCCTTCCTTAGTGGTCGCCACAGCAAACTAACTTGCATGAAAACTTGGCAATACTTTTTACTCTGATGCCCTTCCTGATGCAACCACAGACCACCGAGCTACCACAGCCCTCTGTGTGGAGCAGAGAGCTGCCATCTAGGGCGCCCAGGGGAGAAGATAGTGGAGGTTAAAGGCCTTGCTCCAGAGTGGGGCAAATGAGTGTGTGGATGCTTCATCTTTCCCACCCACATTTTCAAGTTGTTGGGCTGGTGGCTCAAACCGGCGACTTTACGATCACAGACTTGCCTTCTCTAGACTCTGCGCCACCACTCCTTCAAGAAGTGGAAAAATGAAACTTAAAATGTATCATTAGAAAACTTTTGCCCTCATTTCCTAACACCTTAAATTTTATTTCATTTTTCTTCTTCTTTCGGCTACTCCCTCCTGTGTTAGGGGTTGCCACAGCGAACTAAGTGGCACGAAGACTTTGCAGTTATTTTTACGCCGGATGCCCTTCCTGACGCAACCACAGACCACCGAGCTACCACAGCCCTCTGTGTGGAGCAGAGAGCTGATATCTAGGACACCAGGAGGAGCAGATAGTGGGGGTTAAGGGCCTTGCTCAGGGGCCCAGGGTGGGGTGGATGGGGGCAGGTGCGGGTGCTTCACCTGCCCCACCCACAATTTTGATGTTGTCAGTATCGGGGCTTGAGGCCCACCTTCTCTAACCTCTGCGCCACCACTCCCCGCACTCCTAACACCTTAAAAAAAAAAAACTTTGTCTTTCCTTTTTCAGCTTTAATTGATTTAGCTTCCCAGAAAAAATAGCTTGTTCCAAATAAATAAAAAAAGAACAATTGAACACTTTTCGAAATAAATTTATGTGTTATGTGTTGAACAGTTACAGGTTTGTTGAACTCAGCCATGATGGTGTTTTTTCACTCTACAAGAGCAACATGTCTTCCTATGAGCCAATATGAAGCTCCCTGATGTGTGTGTGTGTGCGCGCGCGCGTGTGTGTTAGGCACACACCACAGGAAACAGTGGCTTTGCATCACCAGTAACTTAACACATCTCTGATAAGGCTGAACGGGATCAATAAACTGAAAAAAAATGAGGCTGAAATCAGAGCGGAAAAAAAAAAAGACCAGAAACTGAACTCTGAACAAGAGAGCTGCAGATAATTGAAGTACTTTTAAAATTGTTTTGTCCCCAGCAGAGTTAAAGCTCTTAAAACCAGAGAAGAACGTGGAAGCTGAGGGTTTGAGGCTCTGTTATGACCAGCTCAAGGGGTTGTTGTTGAAATTTAGGCCATGAGGGCTGGGCCTGGATAAAATGTACCCGCCTGGCTTTGGATGGAAAAACCCTTTGGATGAGAAGATGAGACTCACATACACACTGAACCTGAGGCCGCCAGCAACTTCTGGGTTTACAGCAGCAGGAAGGCTTGAAACACAAGAAACTGAACACGTTCTGTCATAGAGTTTGCATTTCAACTGTTTCTTTTTTTTATGGTAAAATAAATGTATTTGATTAGCTTGTTTTAA
>JBBPBX010047358.1:0-11517 GCA_038048925.1 Garcialebias charrua | reverse complement strand
CGCCACCTCTTTATGGTTGCAGTAGATGGCTTTCTTACAGACAGTCCAATTCCCTTGTGTTTTAGCTCATATGATTGGATGGATTATAGACTTTAATAGTAAAAGTATCTAACTGTTCAGGTGGCTACCGTTTCGATGTCTCCAGTGCCCAGGTGAGTATTTCCCTGCACTTTATTTACAGTCGGTCACCAGTTGAATTATTCTATTAGACTTATTTCAATAGGCTTTCCATTTGTACTTAAGCTTTCTTGGCTCTACCATCGAAGTGCTGACAGGAGTGGTTGTAACTAGTTCACTGGCACCGTCTGTACTTCCCCAGCTTTTTCTTTCAGTCCCAGCCTTCGCGGGCTTCACAATGTCACCGCCCATCCCTCCATCAAACTCCCTTCTTCCTTTCATTTCAATCTGGTTTCAGCTTCTTTTACGCCGCTCACGGCTTCTGCTCAGACAGTTGCTCCGGGCGTTTGCAGGTCCTTTTGTCATGTCGGCGGCTCCCCCCTGTGGGAGCCAGGTCCCGTTACGCCTGTACCCGCAGCCTCTTCCTCAGACCTTTTTCAGTTTTTTCCACTGTATCTCGGTCCCAGCCTCCGCTGGCTTCCCAACATTGCCACCCATCCCACCATCTACACTCACTTCTTCCATTCATTTCAATCTGGTTTCAGCTTCTTTTAAACCGCTCACGGCTTCTGCTCGGACTGCTGCTCCGGGCGACCGCAGGTCCTTTTGTCTTGTCATCAGCTCCCCCCAGTGGGAGCCAGGTCACGTTACAGCCTGTACCCTCATCCTCTTATCGTTACTTTCTCAGCTTTTTCCGTTATCTCTCTGTCGCAGCCTTCGCTGGCTTCACTTAATCGCCGCCCATCCCACCACGACACTCCCTTCTTTCATTAATTTCGATCTGGTGTCAGCTCCTTTTCAACCTCTCGAGACCTGAGCTCAGTCGTCTGCTCCTGGCGACCGCTGGCCCTTCTGTCATGCCGACTGCTCACCCCAGTGGGTGCCAGGTCGCGTTGCAGCCTGTACCCGCTTCCTCTCTATCTGGACTTTCTCAGCTTTTTCCTTTGTCTCTCGGTCCCTGCCTTCGCTGGCTTCGCATGATCGCCGCCCATCCCGCCACGACACTCCCTTCTTCCATTCGTTTCATTCTGGTTTCAGCTTCTTTTCAACCGCTCACGGCTTAACCTCCGACGCCTGCTCCGGCCGTCCGCTGGCCTTCTGTCATGGCATCAGCTCCCCCCCGGTGGGGGCCCGATCGCGTTACCGCCTGTGCCCGCGACCTCTTTGTCGAGGCTTCCCCTGCTGCTCTACCTGTTGCGCTCTTCCCGAGCCTCCTTTCTCGTTAGCTCCCCGTGCTGGGGTCTCCGTATCGCTTGCCCTTCTGCACTCTCCTTTGGCGACCTCCGTTCGCCCCTGTTCCCCTCCTTCATCCCCCTCGTACTTCCTTCCCTCTTCCCTTCGTCCCTTCATCCCCCCCTTCCCTGCAGCCCTTCGTCCTCGTCCGTTCGTCATCTGTGCCCGCAACCTCTTTATCAGTGCTTCCCCTGCTGCTCTACTTGTTCCGCTCTTCCCGTGCCTCCTTTCTCGATGGCTCCCCGTGCTAGGGTTTTCGTATCGCATGCCCTTCTGCACTCTCCTTTGGCGACCTCCGTTCGCACCTTTCCTTTCACCCCTATTCCCCTCCTTCGTCCCTCGTTCTTTCTTCCCTCCTCCCTTCGTCCCTTCATCCCCCCTTCCCTGCAGCCCCTCGTCCCTCGTCCCTCCTCCCTTCGTCCCATCATCCCTCCCTTCCCTGCGGCCCCTCGTCCCTCGTCCGTTCGTCATCTTCGTTACTCTTTCGCGCCGCCTCGGCTGTTGCAAGGTGCTGTGCATCATCCTTCTTCTCTGTTCTCATCTTCGCTGTGCTTACTGCTGCCTCAGCTGTTGCACGGTGCTGACCGTCATCATCATCATCGTCGTCGCGGTGCTCTCCCGTCTGCCGCGGCTGTATCAATGTGCTGCCCGTTTTCTGCTCATTTCGTCTGGCATTAAATTGCGTTGCCTTGAATCTGTCTGACCAGTTTTCCGCGCTGTGGCTGCTTTCTCTTCTCGGGCGTCTGTCCTACGCCGTCCGTATCATTCCGCAGGGTTGATCCTTTCTATCCCATCTCTTTTCTAAATTGGCTGGCGTCTTTTCTCTTCGCGGTTCTCTCGTCGTCGACCACTTATGCAATATGGAACTGCGCCTGTGGCGCCATTTTCTCTCATCCTGGTACAACCTTTCTTTCTTCTTTAACGTTTTTCTTACTTTCCCCGAGGTCATTCTGCTTTTCACCGATGCGGCTCCTTCCGTCGTTTCGGCAGCTACTGCGGCGGTGGGTGGTTCGTCGACGTGTGGCCGCCCGAATTCGACTCCTTCCTGTGCGTCTCGTGCAGTCCTTCTTCCGCACTTTTCGGACTCTGTCCCATCGTCATCTCTGCTCTTTTGGGGCCACGAAAGGGCAAAAAGGTCTATCCTAATCTATTCTGGTATCGTGCCAGTCGTAGAAACATTTAGAGTCGCATCCTGCGCCGGTTCCTCCCTATTCCTCGACCAATTCAACTACATCCTCAGTTATCAGATCTTCACCTCTCTTCTCAAGACCTAATTCTCCGCAAATTAGCCCCTCACACCCTTTTAGTCTACCTGACAGACAGGAATCGATTTAATTCTTTTCACGCAGCCTACATCCTCCCCTTTCAGTCTTTCGACGCAACTTCCATCTGCCTCTTCATTACTTACTCCCTCTTAGCCCTCAACATTCGTACTTCCACCGTCCGGTCCCACCTAGCTGGCATGAACTTCTTCTTCAGGATCTCGGCAGGCTTCAACTGCCCCTCCATTTCACATTGTCACGTTAACATGCTCAACTCGGCATAAACTTCTTCTTCAGGATCTCGGCAGGCTTCAACTGCCCCTCCATTTCACATTGTCACGTTAACATGCTCAACTCGGCATAAACTTCTTCTTCAGGATCTCGGCAGGCTTCAACTGCCCCTCCATTTCACATTGTCACGTTAACATGCTCAACTTGGCATAAACTTCTTCTTCAGGATCTCAGAAGGCATAACCTGCCCCTCCATTTCACATTGTCACGTTAACATGCTCATTAAAGGATGTAAAAGCAAGATTTGAACTGCATCACTCAGCATCTCCCACTAACATCCGATCTCCTTAGTAGATGTATGAACACTCTGCGCTCAGGTTATTCTTTTCAAATTTCTTAGACCAAACTGTAGAAACCATGTTCCTCTTAGCCTTTTTGGCTTCCTCCGTGTTTCGACTTCGCTCCAACCTCTTTTGCCCTTGCCTGTCTGACATTTCCTGTCACAGTCACTACACACTGAATTTCACTCTGCGAAGAAGCAATCAATCAATCAATCAAAAACTTTATTTCAGACGCGTATGGTCCATAGTAACAAAGCACATTAGCTTGTACATATTGCAAGCAAGACCAATCAATTCGCAGTTTCTCATCCCATATACTCGTTTCGCCTTAATTCTTTCCCTAGCCCATACGAAATTATTTATAAGTATGTTCAGTCCCGACATGCAGCTAATGCTTCTCCTCACGATCAACTCTTCATTTCAGAGTAAGGAAATCCAGCAATTCTCTTTGGTTCTCCCGTCATCTTCGCTAAGTCCCGTTAAAATCAGGCATATCGCTACTCAACCCATTCGTTCCGCATCAGCGCAACCTCATCCGCTTCTAGTCAAGGTATCTCGGATCAAACCATTCAGATCCTAGGTAGCTGGTATTCATCAGCCTATATCACTACTCAACCCATCGTTCCGCATCGGCGCAGCCTCATCCACTTCTAGTCAAGGTATCTCGGATCAAACCATTCAGTTCCTAGGTAGCTGGTCTTCACTAGCCTATCGTTCATATATTCAAAATATCCGTTAACGACTTGTTTCAAGCCCACTCTCTCCTTAGTTCAGTCCAATTTACCAGACTCTTTTGGGGATCATACGCGGGCCGGGAAACGTTAAGATGATCAGCTTCCCGAAGACATATCCCCACTCGAGTCTTCACTTCCTAAGCCCATCAGCATCCTCCTCGGCGGATCTCACCCACCTCACTCATCTCTTCATCCCTTCATCCCTTCTCTCCTGCCTACCACTCACCCCTTCCCTTACCCCTGCCCTCACCCTTCCCCTCCTCCCCCCCTTTTTACTTCAATCAATAAATCTTTAAACTTATATCTTGTGGCGTGGTCCTTGCTAGTGAAATGGAGTTAATGTGTTAACTTAGGTTCAGGAGCAGGACCACGCCTCAAACCACACCTTCAATTATCCAAGTAGCCTATATATTCCTCGCTTGCGAGCCGTTCTGTCTGTTGCGTTTCGTCAATCCCACCCACCCTTACCCTTCATCGTATTTGCCCTTATGTGTCGAATTAACCCCTTTCTTGTTTCTTAATGTTACAGGTATCGCCGGGGGATCATACGCGGGCCGGGAAACGTTAAGATGATCAGCTTCCCGAAGACATATCCCCACTCGAGTCTTCACTTCCTAAGCCCATCAGCATCCTCCTCGGCGGATCTCACCCACCTCACTCATCTCCTCATCCCTTCATCCCTTCTCTCCTGCCTACCACTCACCCCTTCCCTTACCCCTGCCCTCACCCTTCCCCTCCTCCCCCCCTTTTTACTTCAATCAATAAATCTTTAAACTTATATCTTGTGGCGTGGTCCTTGCTAGTGAACATGCAATTTGGTGCTTTCATGAAGACCCCACCCTCAAGAATTTCTCTTCCTTCCACTCAAAACCTTGCACACACACACTTTTTGCCCCACTCCCCTCAGGAAGGAGGTTGAGGAGCATTAAGTGTAGAACCACTAGACTGAGGAACAGCTTCTACCCTGAGGTTGTTAGACTCATGAATAAATAAATAATAAGAATAATCACTGCAAAATATCACATCATGCTGATGCTGATCTGTTTTCTTGTTGCTGTGTTCATCTGTGACCATTTGCTCATATACTGTAGACTCATGTTCGTGCGGCTGTCTGTTTGTAATGATTTTGTTTTTCTATTACAGTGGTGCTTAGTGTATTTCTAGTTGATGTTTTTCTTGGTCAATCCTAGATGTTATTACTGTTTTTCTCTTACATTTTGTTGTTGAATGTAACTGGGACCCTGTGTACAGTACATAATCTCGTTTCATCACATGTACCACATGCGGTGCAAATGACAATAAAGATTCTCTGACTCTGAAAACATCCCCTTTCCTCTTCTTTGCTCTTCATCTGCCCCGTTTTGAAAAGAAAGAAAAAAAGGTTGAAATCCTCACAATTCAAGTCTTCAACTAGCCAGGAGAAGGTGGGGTAGATTTATAGCTTCCACCTGAAAACTGTATTTTTTGCACTGTTTTTGCATATTTTGCATACCCTGCAACTTATATGCCTAAGCGACATATTTATGGATCTTTCCACATATTTATAAACCAATGTTTGGCTGAGATACGACCGTTTTCTTCCACCCTGACTGAAAATATTGAACACTACCATTTTCAGCCGCTAGATGGCACTGGATTAGTATGGCATGTTGTTGTGTCATATAATAGGTAAAAGAGGCTATTAGTGACACAATCGGCTTGCCATAGCCTGCCACCGTTGTCCAGCTCACCTGGAGCAACAGTCAAATCAACTTCTTTTCACTGCGCCACCCCGGCAAAATGCAGCCAATTTGACCACTGAAGTGCATTTATTAAGTAAAAGTTCAACTGAGACACACATTTGCTATAATGTCGAGCAAACAAATAATTGTTTTAGGTGCTCATCTTGTTAAATTTTGAAGAAATGCGCAGCGTTCATCCTTCCTGATTTCCTCCCTCTGCACCGAGGCAGCGATTACTGTACTTTTGAAAACGCAACTGATTTGACCATTAAAGTGCATTTGTTAAGGAAAAATTCAACTGAGACACACCTTTACTATGAAGTCATGCAAGGTCATCTTGTTAAATAAAAAATAAAAAAATGCATATAGAGTCAACCTCTGCGTGTTCCTGTTTCTGCGTATCAGCTTTTGAAATGCAGCTGATTTGACCATCAAAGTACATTTATTAAGAAAAAGTTAGACTGAGACACACCTTTGCTATAAAGTCGGGCAAACAAAGAACTGTTCTTGTGAGTCTTGTTAAATTCTTGTGAAAGTCCTCCCATGCATGCTCCCGAGGCCGCCATATGGCAGCCAATCAATTTTTGGCATAACACCGGCCCACATTTCTGGGTTGTCAGTAGTGACATGTAACAATCGCGACGCGTCAGCGGTTACGCATAACAGATGCAAATTATACGGTGAAGCAACGTATTTATGGATTTTTCCACTTTATTAGACATAATTGGACTGATGCAGCTTGTAGGGCGGAGCGACGTGTACGGCAGAAAATATGATAAGTAAGGGTGTTTTCATACCTGATAGTCCGGTAGACTCGGTTCGATTGGGGACCACGATTCATAAAATTTGTTTACATTTTCAACTGGTACGGTTTGCATTCACACTGCACACTCAAGCCTAGGATATAGTTGACACGTCGCATAGGGCGCACGACCAAAGTGACGCAATCGCGAAGTCCCCGCCCCCGCGCTTTGGCCAGCGCGTTGGTTTCGCGCGTGGTCGTGCACCTCCCAGATTTTGAAGCTCCGCAAGCCTAGCGCGCGCGCCAAATTGATTGACAGGTCGGGTGTGGACCTCACCGACAGCCTTCACGCCAGATTCTGCAGCTGTCTGCGCCGCTGTGGTCGTGGAAACGGCGTCGCGACGCATGGAGGAATGTTTTGTGACACAAAATGTATTAAATTCTCCTTCATTCCTGATCTGGAGTCGGACTTTTCTTTTGTTTTTTCGCCAAAAGTCACGTGATCGCTTTCTCCTCCGCTGACTCCATGCATTAAAGGAGAAATGTAATCAAATCTGAAAAAATCGATATAACAAGAATTTCATATAGTAAACAACACACATAAACATACTTAGTATGCTTTTTTCAAGTCAGTAGCTTAAAGAAATAGTTTTTTTACATTTTTCCTGCTACATGCCGAAGTGCAGTGATTTCTGTAGTAATTTTCTGGACGCACTTTTATGACACAATTAAGACCTCCTTTGCTATCTTACAATAACACTGAAGCTATAAACCCATCATTACTGTCCTCTTGTCTGTCATTTAAAATGGAAGCAGAAGACTTTTTTGAATCTGAAGGATATCACTTTAGTTTGTCAAAAACAGTTTGGTGATTTAGTGCATTAATGGGCATTTCTATCCTGGAAATACGAATAGCCGTGCGTTAGCCGCCGCATGCTAACGTTAGCATGCTAGCGCCGTATGCTAACGTTAGCATGCTAGCGCCGTATGCTAACGTGGAAGTGGGGGTGTTGAAAATGTCCTGAAACAGTTACCAATGTCTTGTTAAGCTCTGTCTTCCCCAGAACATAGTAGGATCTAAAATGATTTTTAAAGATGAAGGAGCAAGTTGAAACATGCTGTCTCCCTCCTTGCTAGCAGGGAGCTGCCTGGCTAACTAACTACGGTGGCCCTACACGGCCAAAATTCTACAGCAGCCGAATGCACAGGAGCGGTAAAAATACAATATAAAATTTAAAAAAAGTTTTAAAATCGATTTTGGGGCTTTTAGAATCGATTCTGAATCGCCAGGACTAAGAATCTTGATTCTTTAAAAAATAGATTTTTTTTGCTGCATCCCTAATTGCTACACACTGAAACCTTTTTGTCCACAACTAGATACACACACTAATATTACTGTATGAGGATACACACTGAAACCTTTTTGTCCACAACTAGATACACACACTAATATTACTGTATGAGGATACACACTGAAACCTTTTTGTCCACAACTAGATACACACACTAATATTACTGTATGAGGATGAACTCCAGTTGCACTGCCTATGTCATATTCAGGGGACGGAGAGCAGGCAGGAGGAGGGGGGTCAAAAACACCAGATGAGAATTTCTTCACTTTGCAAAGTCTAAATTTGAGTTAGGATGACATTTTTGACTTGTGAAAATTTCTCAACAAGCTTATTTTATGCTTTTCATTAGACTACTATTAGCTTAAAAACACTTTTCATTTCTCCTTTAAAGCCGCAAATAAAGACAACAGTCCAGCACGCGAGCGGAAAGCTATTTGTTTTTGTTGTGTGATTTCAAACAGTTCTTCTTCTACGGTAGATTTCTTCTTCTACACCTTTCTTGCAACATATGCACAGGTTTTAGAGGGTACTGCCACCTGCTGGTCAGTAAAAGAACAGCACTTTGCCAAGCGCTGCCGTGCCACACTATAAACGCATGCACAGTGCGCGCGCAGCACGTGCGCTCCAGCTTGCGGACCAAAGCGCGACTATATCCGAGGCTTTAGTCGAGCCAACCTGCCCCCTCCCGCCCCACCTCGCCTGTGGTGGCGCTGCACCAAGAACTACTGAAGGAAACGACACAAAAACCTCTGAGGAAGAAACTTCTTCTTCCTCTTCTGGAAATAAAAACAAAAACGGTGTGGCATCAAATTTTAGTGGTTTTGGGATTTCTGTTTTGTCTGTGACGCATGTGCCAAACAAACATTTTTCAACAATGGACTCAGCATGAGCAGATGAGGTAGAAGACCATGGAGAATATTGTTTTTCACACAAGGCAGCTGACGGCTTCGTATAAGGTAAGAGAAAAGCGCGTTTGTTTGTCCTGCGCTGTAGTCCACTTCCTGCTTTCGGAGTAGTCTCTGGTCCACTTGCATTCACAATGCATTCGAACTGGGCTAGAGTTCACTTCAACCAGACCGAGACCTAGGTATTTAGGCAGATCAGAGTTTGCTTTTTTGAGCCGCATCAGAGTTCGATTGCGCATTCACACCTCCCAAAACGAACCAGACTTTCTAGGCAAACAAACTAGAGTTTGATTAAAGCGGACTAAACAGGGCTGGTGTGAATGCACCCTAAGTCTCAGTTTGCGGACGACACAACAGTGGTAGGTCTCATCAGCAACAACGATGAGACGGACTACAGGAACGAGGTGAGCCGCTTGGCCTTGTGGTGCGGACACAACAATCTCACTCTCAACGTGGAGAAGACAAAGGAGATTGTCGTGGACTTCAGGAAGAGGGATGCACAACATGCCCCTCTGACCATCAACAGCACCGCAGTGGAGAGAGTGGACAGCACCAAGTTCCTGGGAGTGCACGTCTCAAGGACCTGTCCTGGAGCAGGAACACTGCATCACTGGCCAAGAAGGCTCACCAGCGCCTCTACTTTCTCCGCAAGCTGAAAAGGGCTGGAGCTTCAACCCCCATCATGTGCACCTTCTACAGGGGTGCCATAGAAAGTGTCCTGACCAGCTGCATCACGGTGTGGTTTGGTGCATGTACTGCATCATGCCGCAAGAGCCTCCAGCGCATCGTGAGAGCAGCTGAGAAGATCGTCGGCACCTCCTTGCCCTCACTGCAGGACTTACACAGCAAACGCCTCACTCGGAAAGCCCACTGCATGGCAGGTGATCCCACACACCCACTACACAGCCGCTTTAGACTGCTGCCATCAGGGAGGAGACTGAGGAGTCTCCAGGCTCGTACCAGCAGACTGAGAGACAGCTCTGTTCATCAGGCAGTCAGAATGCTAAACACTCTGCCTGCTCTGCCTCCCCTCCCATTTGAACTGCCTTAACACAAAAAACTTTCTCACACATTACCACTCAACACAAAGTTTTTAACACTGGACCCTGTGTCATCAAACGGGTTATTCACTAAACTCTCGGTCATGTGCTCATTCAGTTTGCACTACTTCTCATATTTGCACTAATGTTTGTATTACATTACTGCCTATAGTCATACTACTGTTTACATTCACTGTTTACATTTATTAATACGGTTTACATTTATTACTACTGTTTTACATTTATTACTACTGTTTACATTTACACTACTTTTATATCTACACTACTGCTGATACATATACAGCATTCTCTGACTAGCCTTGCAACAATGTCTCGTGTGACTGTGCTTTCGCTGATAGAGTTTTTGAGACTTTATCATGGAGTGTCCTCAGGCAATCTTTGATAAATTCTTTTTTTGAATATCACAAATGATACCTACTGTGCTTTTCCTTTTTCCATATCTGTTTTGCTCTTCATCCATGATGGATGAGAGATGGCCGCGCTGACGAACATGCGTGTTTTGAACATGCGTGTTTTGAATTGCAGCAGCTTAACATTCTCTGACCTCTGGATGACTGTGTTTACATGATCACGTTGTATTGGTTTACTGGTGCAATGTTAATAAAAAATCTCTTATCTCTTATCTTATCTCTTATCTAAGGATGCCAAATGTGCCTTACTGCATATGCCACTTTGCCTATATACCAACATCAACTACCTCATACATATACTGTGTACATTAACTCATATGCTGCTGTGTGATTAAAGCGGACTAAACAGGGCTGGTGTGAATGCACCCTAAGTCTCAGTTTGCGGACGACACAACAGTGGTAGGTCTCATCAGCAACAACGATGAGACGGACTACAGGAACGAGGTGAGCCGCTTGGCCTTGTGGTGCGGACACAACAATCTCACTCTCAATGTGGAGACAAATGTCAATGCTAGAACCTTCAGTTTATTTTATAGATATACTTTTTATACTTTTTATACTACTATGCAAAAACTCAGGACAGTATTACACTTTTATTATTTCATTTTATGCTTATGTTCATTGGGTGTTTGGTGTTTTAGGGGTGTTTGGTGTTTCAGTGTTGGTGTAAATTTTCATACTTTTATACTACTATGAAAAAACTCAGGACAGTGTTACACTTTTACTATTTTATGCTTATGTTTATTAAATGTTTTAGTGTTTAGTGTTTAGATGGTTACTGTTGCACCGAGGGACTGAGAGAAACGCAATTTCAATCCTGTGTATGTCCTGTACATATTGCAGTTATGACAATAAAGTTGACTTTGACTTTTGACTTTTGACTAAGGTGCACAATGGCACCAAAACACTCACCTAATTATACTTCACACACAAACACACACACATGCACACACAAACACACTTCAAACAAAGTTGACCTATTGTGACTTCATGGCAGCAAACTTGGTTACATGTTTCCCTGTGGCCAGAAATGTTCTTTACAGACAAAAACAACATAGCAGCAAATGTTCAAACCTTTTTTTTTTTCTTTCTACAAAAAGCATTTTAACAAAGCAGGGACAACATTGTTACCAGTGGTTTGAATTATTTACAAGCAGGAGATACAATGAAACTTCCCAAACCAGGAACGTCAGCTTATATGAATCCTCGCTAAAAATATCCATAAAGAATCTTTTTTTTTTCACCATGGTTGTTCACATTTGCACAACAAATCTAAATCCTTGCTGGCTAGTGTCTTATTCTCATCCTTTCTGTTGTGTGGAATCAGTGCAACATTTGGTGAAAAACCCCGCTGAGAAAGAGTGAAAAGGGAAAAAAAAGAAGGATTGCGAGAAGAAAAAAATAGTAA
>JBBPBX010047357.1:4117-26190 GCA_038048925.1 Garcialebias charrua | reverse complement strand
AGATGACAAAACAAACCAAAATTAAATTAAATTAAAAATAAAAATAAACTGAATGTTTTAGAAGCATAGCCTTATCCGATTGTTAATGTATTTTCACATCTGTAACTATATCACATCATTCCCTTTAGAAATCAATAATTTGTATGAAGTACAGGTGGTCCCCGACTTACGAACGAGTTCCGTTCCTACGCACCATTCGTAAGTCAAAAATTCGTAAGTCGGGAACCAAAGGTGGGCGCCAGACCGCCAGGGAGCGCTAAAGCGCTAATCCGCTTATAGCGGACCTAAACAATTTGTTAACTTTACAACGGATTGACTAACTTTTCTAATGCATAAGCAGATTTCCGCTATTTTTATGTAAAATGCAGTACCGCTAATAACTACTGTAATTATCTATCAGTAAAAACGAAAAAACTTATTTACGGGCTCTTAAATTAACCGGATGACTGCTAACAGACCATATCCTGTCAGCGTCGGATGTGGTCCGTGACAAAAAAGTGTCCCCCTCAGTCTCTTGGCTAGAGAGTTAGCAGCCAATGTGTTACTCTGCAGACTTATTGCTTGTTTTCGAAGAGTCAGACGAAGAGTTTTTAACATGGAGGGTGAACTTATGGATGTTTCTCAGCGGCCTACGCGACGCGTCTGGATTAAAAAAGTAGTTTGCCATTTGCCCTCTCTTCAAAATGGCGGTGGCCACAGAAGCTAAGGACTTTCCAAGAAAACACGGTAAAAACAATTGTTTCTTTGCTGAGAAAAAATATATTTCATAGCTGACGTTATAGCACAAGTTTTTCTGAGCTTGAGAGTTTCACGAAATGGCCAAATCTGCTGGATTTAAAAAAGTAGTTCGCCATCAGCACTGTTCAAAATGGCGTCCGCAACAGCCACAAAAGCTAAGGACTTTCCAAGAAAACACGGTAAAAACAATTATTTCTTTGATGAGAAAAAATATATTCATAGCTGACGTTATAGCACAAGTTCTTCAAGTTCTTCCCGTGGTCATTAACGGTGAAGCAGTGGAGGTAGTGCAACAGTATAAATACCTGGGAACTGTTTTCGATGATAAATTGACCTTTGACCTTCATGTGAATTCACTTTGTAAAAAGGCCCACCAAAGAATGTATTTTTACCGGAAGCTTTGTGGTTTTAATGTTGATTCAACTTTTATGAGAATGTTTTATTCATGTTTTATTGAGTCTATTTTAACATTTTCCTTCATCTGTTGGTTTGGACTTTTGACTTGTAAGAACAAGAGCAAACTCTCGGGGATTGTCAGGATGTGCAGCAAAACTGCTGGCATAGACCTAAGGAACCTTGCAGACCTACACAAGGTGAGGTCAGTGAACAAGGCCAGGCAGATTCTGGCAAACCCTGATCACCCACTCCATGACGAGTTCAGGCTGCTTCCATCTGGACGCAGGTTTCTGCAACCCAGATGTAGAACTAACAGATATAAAAACTCATTTATCCCAGTAGCAATCAGGTTTCTTAATGCACACTAATTTTAATACCGTTATTTTAACGTTTTATTTTCATGTGTTTATATGTGTATGTGTGTGTAAGTTCAAATGTATGAAACTGTGCGCACCTAATGACTGCAAATCTAATTGCCCCTCGGGGATAATAAAGGAACTTGAATCTTGAACCTTGAATCTTCTGAGCTTGAGAGTTTCACGAAATGGTCAAATCTGCTGGATTAAAAAAAGTAGTTTGCCATTAGCACTGTTCAAAATGGCATCTGTGACAGCCACAAAAGCTAAGGACTTTCCAAGAAAACACGGTAAAAACAATTATTTCTTTGCTGAGAAAAAATATATTTCATAGCTGATGTTATAGCACAAGTTCTTCTGAGCTTGAGAGTTTCACGAAATGGTCAAATCTGCTGGATTTAAAAAAGTAGTTTGCCATTAGCACTGTTCAAAAGGGCGTCTGCGACAGCCACAAAAGCTAAGGACTTTCCAAGAAAACACGGTAAAAACAATAATTTCTTTGCTGAGAAAAAATATATCTCATAGCTGACGTTATAGCACAAGTTCTTCTGAGCTTGAGAGTTTCACGAAATGGTCAAATCTGCTGGATTTTAAAAAGTAGTTCGCCATTAGCACGTTAGCTTATTAGCATTAGCATCCGCTAACGTTGCTAATACATAAGCGCTTTTGAAATTGCGGACCTAAATAAATTAATAAGTGCTTTAGAAATAGCAGAACTAATTTTTGGATTAGCGCTGCCCAGTACTGTCGGGGACCACACGAGCCGCCACTGATACACATACATGTACGTTAATGAACAGTTACCAAGATACCAAGCACTTCGCCTATCCTAACACAGCTACATAATTATCAAAAAACACATACGGTCCAGGGCTAAAAAATAAAAATGTAATTTCTTACTTTGAGCTGGTCAAGCTTGTCTCGTCTTTTTGCATGTTAGCTCGTTGCACGTCCGAGCTCCGCAACTTCGTGCTGCTTCACGCGGTCCAAACTGTTTAGGAAGGACTGTTAGCATGTTAACTTCATACATTTGTAGCCAGAAAGAGTTAATAACTTACTGAAAGCCGTTTCTCCGTGGCGTCCATCCAAAACAAGCTGCTCCGCGTTAGCATGTTAGCCCCGCCATTAGCAGCACCCGTTAGCATGTTAGCCCATCCAAGGCTGCCGCAGCTGTTTGTCCACGTTTTCGCATGTTAGCTCGGTGTCCAGACAACATCTTAGGCTGCCAGGCGGACATGGAGGCGAGCTCCCGGCCGCCGCCCGTCGGCTCCGTGTCCCCCGATGGGGCGTTAGCATCCAACCGTGCATCCTACAGCAAGGCTTGTTAGAATGTTAGCTCGTTGCTACTCCGGTCCGGATCGCTGCTGTCTGTTGCTTCACACGGTCAACAGTGTCGTTTTGCTTCGCCCATCCGTTCCTCCACAAAACCACCGTTCAGCTCCAGATCATGTATCCGAGTGCAGGAACCTCTGATCGGACAAAGCCCTCTGTCAAGGCTGGAGCTACGAGGCTGGAACTATCTGGCTAAGGCTAAACTCGTGGGCACTGCCGAAAAATGACTGGCAGCAACTGCCGGAAATGCCGCAAACTTTGTACATCGGCTTAAAAATTATGTAATTATAATAATAATACTTTATTTATAAAGCCATTTAAAACAGCCACAGTTGCAACAAAGTGCTGTACACATGAAATCAAGAACATTTAAACACACAGACACAAAAAAAAATTCATATTTTTATTAATTATGATAAGTTCGTAAAGTCGGAACTTCGTAAGTCGGGGCGTCGTAAGTCGGGGACCACCTGTACTGTTTAAAACGTCTGGGTAGGTAAACTTAGCATATAAATTATATTAATAAGTGATGTATCCAACAGAGTTAGATAATGTAAGCAAAATTGCTTGAATGACACAGATTAAATTGTTTCAATGTCGGAATCTGTGAAAGTGTGAATAATCAGTGTCTTACCTGCTGTGGTCAGCAGTCTGAACAATTTCAGTTTGGAGAATCAAAGCAGCATTCTCATTTAAGAGTCAAATTAATGATTCTTCTTGGCCCAATCCAGATCTGATCCCAGGCATCTTCAACAACTACAGTCTCAAAAAGTTTATGTCAGATTCTGGCCCAATCCAGATCTGATCCCAGGCATCTACAACATTTACAGTCTCAAAAATGTTATGTCAGTTCAAGTAAATGCACATCTATGGGTTTTTACACTGTTTTTGTATCAGATGGTTACTCTGGCCCATAAACAGTAAACCAGTAAGTAACTCACTAGGCAGCAACTGTTTAAGACTTGTGGTGTCTCAGAATAGCCAGAAATATGAAGATTTTTAGTTGTAGACTCAATTATTTTTGAGTGTTTCTGCCAGCTAGCAATGAAGCTTTATTAAACATGACCTTTTTTTAAAAAAAAAATTCCTTGCACAGGGCTTGTAAAAATGTGTTATAGGAAATTTGCAATACATCATATTCCACCTCTGCCCACATTGTACCCATTTCAGTCCAGTTTGTACCCAACTTGGGGGAAGCCCCCATGTTTTTATTATTTACTCTACTGTAGTACTGCACTGTAGTCCATTGCTTTTTCACAGTTCGACTTTCAGAAACTCACTCTTTCGCAGTTTTTGACCGATTCTCAGTTTTATTACTCAAGTGTTTGGAACAGTACGGGATATAATGTTAATGAAAAAAAAAATACTTTGGACAGGCACTACCATTTTGTAGTTTTCTTTCAACAAGACTGTACTGTAATGCCAGTCAAAGGAACTACACTACCCAAAAGTCAACAGTGCTTCCGGCTACTGCTTTCTGCCAAAATGGAGGGAAAGTGTTGCGACACAAAGTCAGAAGTAACAATATGTCTATTAAGCACACAGAACTGGCAAGAAAGTCACAAATAATTCTGAAGCTTCCTGAAGCTCAATTATCCGCATGCACATCAACCTGGACGGGGCTGTGAACTTCTTCGCTGCAGGTTAGGTCTGCCAAACCAGAACCGAGCCCGACCGGAACCGAGCTGCTGTCCTGTAGAGCTGGTGAGTAAAATTTACGGTACTGTGCAGTACAAACCAGTATGTTAAAAGTATGTAAGTTTAAGAGTTGAGAACATTGCAAGAGTGTGGGAAAGGTAGCGTAGCGATCAATGACTTCCTGGTAGACTACTGTATTTTTTTTTAAATCAGTCGTGTTACAGGCACTATTCAGAAGAAAAAAAAAACAATTTACTATATTTGTGTGTGTTACCAGTACATATTTAATTAAAAGTAAAAATAAAACTTCTGTGTAAATATCTCATGTTAAAATGTGAACATTGGCAGCTTATAGAAAAGTGTGGCGTATTTATGTAAAATTGTAATTTTATTTTTACATTTAGTGGGCACAGCTTATATTCAGGTACACTCAATAGTCCAGAAATTACAGCATATAATTACTAAAATAAATATAGTGTTCCTACTGCACAGTTTTTCACCTATTACAGTGGTATGTGGAACATAACCCCACGATAATCGAGGAACTACTTTACATGTGAACAGCTAACTCTGGATGTCAACAATAAACTGGTTGATCCACTATGAGAAGGTGCTATATAGAAGACTGAGTTTATTGCAGCTCCTCAGACTGACGAAGTCTTGAGGATAAAAGACAAAACGTTTCAACAAAGGAGGATCCATTCAGAGGACCTGACTTAACCTTGTTAGACTCTACTGGAGAAGATTTTAAATGGAAATTGGTTTGTTTTTGACCAGTGATATTATTTTAACAGGTTTGTTTCATAGACCTGGACATTTAAGGGACTGAGAGAAACGCAATTTCGGTCCTGTGTATGTCCTGTACAGTACATATTGCAGATCTGACAATAAAGTTGACTTTGACTTTGACTTTGACTTAAGGCTGTATGTCTTGAATGTTTTCTGTCAAAATAAAGTTCAAATAAAGATTTCAAAATACTGTTGTTGTTTTTTTATTATTATTTATGCTTGTAGTCTCACACAAGAAACCTGTCAGTTTGATAAAATGGCGTTTCTAGGGGTGATTTCCTTATATTTGGGAATTTGGACATCGGCCAATTCTTGCTTGAGAAACCGATTTTACAGATTTTTTAGTTTTAACAACAATTGTCTAAACTTAATTTATATTTCAGAGCACTACCTTGTGACCATTTAAACAAGTTTGTACTTTTTTCAAGAATATTGTTCAAGGGTCTGTTTTTCAACAAAATATGATTGAAATTTGAAGGCGCATTATAACCTTACAACATCTAACAGTGTTGCTTATAAAACAAAATCGTATCGGTCAAAACCGGAATCGGCAGGTCAGACTTTGTAGAAATCGGTGATCGGCCAAAAAACCACAATCGGTGCACCCCTATTTTAAACCTGTATAAGTTGAAACACAGCCACCTTTTAGGCACAAATTAAAAAAAGGCACCTTCAGAGACACAAGGAAAAGTTTTTGGACAACATAGTCATACATGATTCATACATTGCTTTGAGAGCAACTTACTGTTGTGTGAAATTTGACATTAAGCATCTTTTGTGTTATTCCTGTTTTTAGACTGCAAACCCAAGGGCAAAGCATGAGCAATGGGTATTTTTGTTCACTGAAGAAATGTTGGCGCTTGATGCTTGTTTGAATGAGCGGCAGTTTGATTCGCTGAATACAAATCAGCCGTTAGTTGTGACATCCAAAGCTGAGCCTAAAGGTGTGTTTTTTTCCTCTCCCACATTTTTTTCTGTCTACATTCTAGAGTGATTTCATTATTAGCATTGCCTTTGTACTACAAAAGCCTATTCACAGACACACATTATCACCAGTATGCAGGACAGCTAGACATAAATCTACAGAGACGGCATCCTTTTTATATCTTTGTACCGCACAAATGAGTGACCTATGACCCATATACATGTACATCATTTTTACTGACATTTACAGTGCATGCTTATTGCCTTCTGCTATGAACGGTGAGTGATCATGTTATTGCCTGCATCAGTGTGTGTGTGTGTATTTTTATTGTCTGTTTACCAAAATATCGCATGAAACACTGAACAAATTTTAACAAAACTCTAAAAGTAATTATGGAATGAACATCTACATCTGATTAACTTTTAGTCAGTCAAGTTTAAAATGGCTCCCACAGGTAATTAACTTCAGCAAACACAAATATATCTACAACTAAATCAAGTTCACACATATTGAGTTAAGATTTAGTACGGTAGCAGCTGAAACATCTGCGTCAACTGCGTCAAACTGTCAGTACTAGTAAATTGTGCTAAGGCTTTGTTTGAAACTTTGGCATTAGCTGTTGGAGACAACCATGTTTGTCCTTTAGCAAAATATCTCATAAGCCAGATGACGCATTTTATGAAACACTCGGAAAAACATACTTGGATACATTTCAACTGATTAACTTTTTTGGATTAACACAATTTAAGAAGGCTGTCAAAACTAAAATCTATTATCAAACACACAAATTTATGTAGCTTTGTCCAATTTACATAGCTACGCTACAATAATTTGATGTGGTAGTAGTTGAGAGTTGTCCCCATCTTTAAGTTCTATCAGATCACATAAGGTCCTTGTTTAAAATTTTGTCATGCAAGGTGGTGGGGTTTGTTTATGTTTTAATGAATCTCTACAATTTCATTCAATTTAGTTTATTTATGTAGCGCCAAGTCACAACAGGTTATTTCAGAGCACTGAACAATTCAGTTAGGAACATTATTTATCTAAGGTAGGGTGGCCCTATCTAAAGTAGGGTCATGCCAAGAAAGAGCACCACACATGTCATCTTTGCTTTGAGGATGCTGATGGAGAAGTACAGAGAGGGTAAAAAAGAACTCCATTGTGAATTTATAAAAAAGCATATGACAGGGTGTCGAGGGAGGAGGTGTGGTATTGCATGAGGAAATCTGGAGTGGCAGAGAAGTATGTTAGACTGGTACAGGACATGTATGAAGACAGCAGGACAGTGGTGAGATGTGCTGTAAGAGAGACAGAGAGCTTCATGGTGGAGGTGGGAGTGCATCAAGTATCGGCTCTGAGCCCCTTCTTGTTTGCTCTGGTGATGGACCGACTAACAGATGAGGTCAGGAAGGAATCCCCGTGGACTATGATGTTTGCAAATGACATTGTGATCTGTGGTGAGAACAGGGAACAGGTGGAAGAGAACTTGGAGAGGTGGAGGTATGCACTTGAAAAAAGATGAATGAAATTCAGCCGTAGTAAGACAGAGTACATGTGTGTGAATGAGAGGGAGGCCAGTGGAACAGTGAGGCTACAAGGAGCAGAGGTCACAAAGGTGCAGGACTTCAAGTACTTCGGGTCCACTGTCCAATAAAATGGGGAATGTGGTAAAAAGGTGAAAATGAAAATCCAGGCAGGATGGAGTGGATGGAGAACCGTTTTTAGGAGTGACTTGCAACAAAAGGGTGTCAGCAAAGGTCAAAGGAAAAGTTTACAAGACAGTGGTGAGACCAGTTTGATCTGGAGACAGTGGCAATGACCAAAAAAAAAAGAAAAGAAAAAAGAAAAACGTGGCAGAAATGAAGATGCTGAGATTCTCCTTAGGAGTGACAAGGTTGGATACGATTAGGAATGAGATCATCAGAGGTACAGCACAGGTTGAACAACTGGGAAGAGGGACAGTGGGTATATTGGTAGATGGATGTTAAAATGCAGTTGCCTGAAAGAAGAGAAAGAGGAAGGCCAAAGAGAAGATATGCAGTTAGAAAGGACATGGAGGTAGTTGGAGTGAGGACAGAGGATGCAGAGGACAGAGTGAGGTGGAGGAGGATGACTCACTGTGGCGACTCCTGAAGAGGGAAAAGCCAAAAGAAGAAGAAGAAGAAGATTTATCTAAGGTATGGTAGGGCAGCAGACTGAGTTTTCTTCATTTTGCCGCGGTCTCCCATACAAGAATAGATTCTAATCAATAGAATGAATATTTTTTTATTGTGAAGTTTACATGACTAATAACAATTCTGAGTTTGCATTATCACATTTTAATTCATTTATATATATTTTTAGACAATCTTGCAAAATCAAATATAATCACATGGCTAAACAACATTTTTTTTCTCCTCATCCAATGAAAAATATCCAGTAGGTAGCAAGTCATTGATTAAGGATGTTGCTCCAGTAAATCATAAGGAAGTACACAATGTTTGTTGAAATTGCAAACACAAATTCATATATAAAAATCCATGGCAATAAGGGACTTTTGAGTATAATAATTTGTTGTTTATTGCTTTCTGTGTCCCTTTAACTTCATTTGCATGGTATTCTCACAATCAGATTGTTGACAAAAACTGGATGTAAGAAATGTGTTGATTCAGTCCCATTAGTGTTTGTTGCTCATCCCTATCCACAAAACTAATGTTATAGAGGTAGATGCTACAATATGATTTAAAAGCAATTACTGTCAGCACATTTCATACGGCTATTTTATACCCCTCACCCATATTAAAATGCAATGGCATATGGTGCTGAATTTCACTCTTTCAGCTAAAAGAGAGTTGCACATCATCATCAACGTTTCATTTTGCTTAGCTTGCTGAAAAAGCACACCGTGTGCCATTGTCATCATCTCCAATCACAATGTTCTCAGCATTTTACAAGAGTCCCCTCTCATTAATGCAATTTAATGTGGTGTCTTTTGCATTAGATTAGCAAATCCTGTTACCATGGTGACTTGCATACAACCCATCTCGCTGCAGCTTTTCATTGCTTTATTATGGCTATGTTTAAAGTGTTCCCCCTTTCCCCTGTTTTAATTATTGTTTTCTATTTTTGAAGAAACCATGCGTTGGAGACAAAAATATGTTGTCAAAACAACCTATTGCCCTTTAGGACAAGATTCTATTTTTTATTGCTTTAAAATGGTCACTATTGGTGAACTTCCGGTCCACCAAAATGAACAAGACACTTTTATTATTTCATCTTATGCTTATGTTCATTGGTTGTTTGATGTTTTAGGGGTGTTTGGTGTTTCAGTGTTGGTGTAAATTTTCATACTTTTATACTACTATGAAAAAACTCAAGACAGTGTTACACTTTTACCATTTTATGCTTATGTTTATTAAATGTTTTAGTGTTTAGTGTTTAGATGGTTACTGTTGCACCGAGGGACTGAGAGAAACGCAATTTCAATCCTGTGTATGTCCTGTACATATTGCAGTTCTGACAATAAAGTTGACTTTGACTTTGACTACACTCGAGACATAGGCCCTGTACACACGTAGCCGTTTATCAGTAAAACCGAACAGTTTAGCATGCGGTTTAGCCTTTCATCCACACGTGAACGCCGGTTGATGTAACTATAAACGAATAATAACAAAACTCCGGCCAAAGTGAAGATTTGAGAACTCTCCGCTTTCGCGTCTGCGTGTGAACTTTCAGAACGGACGTTTCAGCTCCAGCTGGAGCTGAAAGTCCGGTTCTGCCGGTTCTCCAGCTGGAGCTGACGTCACATGCTCGGAGAAAAAAAAGCACTAAAAAGTCAACATACCTGCTCTGACATGATTCCCAGTCGACATTTTCCTGCATTTTATTAACTTTGTACTCCAACACGGTATTTTAGTAGTTCAACCTTGCAGTCTGTCCACCCAAAGAAAGGAAAATAAATAACAGGAAGTCGCGGCTGAGTTCAAGGGTTGTGACTGCACTACACTGCTACTACACTGCCACCTATGGGTTCAGCATATTCATTACACGCTCTGTAGTGAAATAAACGGCACATGTAGACGAACATCCAAACATGTATGGACAGAGAAATGTTTTGTGTGCAAATATTCGTTTTTCAAACACCAGGCTACGTGTGTACAGGGCCTTAAATGATACTTATGAATATAATCTATAATTCATACTCAGATTACCCATACCCAGGTCTCTCTTGTAAATGAGTCCTCGGGGCTCAATGGGATTAACCAGCCTAAATAAAGGTTCAGATTCATGGACCCTTTAATGACAATGGGTGTTTGAGACAGCATTAGGTTTGTCGATTTTTTTTATTTTATTTTTGCCAGTTAAAGGAAGTTGTTTTTAAGATTTCTATGTTCTTAAAAAATAAAATAAAATGTGCATATGTACTGTATTTTTGTAAAACTGCAGTAATAAAAAAAAATACTGTCGTGAACTGTGAACAATGGTTAATGGAAGGATCCAAATTCATACACAAGTAGCAGCATTAAAAATAAACAACATTTTCAATAAGTAACCAAGGAAAGTGGTAGCTGGGAAAGTCAAACCGATGTTCTTCGACCACTTCACACTTGATAATAACCCTACTACAAAGTAAAAAAATATGCCAGGATGTGAATAGTCTTTTTAGGATCTTGGCAAGGTCTTCAGGTGCATATTATGTGCTCACGTATGTAGATAAAGTATCATATGTCTTGAACATACACAAAACCTCTGTTGTGAGGTTATGTTTGTTTATTATTGCTGTGGCAGTGTATCAGGATCCTGTGCTAAGCATGGGGAGGGCTGTGGTAGAATATTCAGGATGTTGGGATCATCTCTTGTGGCTTAGTCGTTTGAACTAAGTCAAACTGGCCACCCTGGCATTCCTAAGTAAAGTGCTATATGTTGTCATCATTGGATGTTCCCATACAGTGATGAAATTGGTTCTCTACATTTAACCCATTGCACCGTGGAGCAGTGGGCAACTATTGAGTGCCCAGGGAGCAAATTAGACATTAGAAGTATTGCTCAGAGAGAGCCACCTGGGACTCAATTTTATTATACACCTTAGACATTCACTTATAACATCCTCACGACATTCACATATAGGAACTTGGGGTGGGCACTATGGCTATGGGTGGTGGGATGTCACTACTCTCGCATCCTGAGCATGTGCTCACTTCCAATGATACATTTAGACAGTAAGGGTTTGGATTAGAGTTGGGGTGGAGGGGAAACTGGGAACAGGCCAGCCTCTGCTCCTTCTTCTTTCCTTTTTTTAATAGCACTTTACAACACACATCAAAAGCACATCTGGGCGTGGGTGTGTGTGTGTTGGGGTCTTTTTTTTCTCTCCCTATTTGCTACCCCCTGGTTCCCTGGCTGCAAATCCGGGGGTGGGGTCCAGTAGAAGGACGGGCCGTCGGGTGTTATCCTGGACTATGGGGGGTTTGGGGCCTGGGGGTTTGCCATGGCGGGGCTGGCGCTGCGCTCTCCCTTGGGCTGTTTGGCCTCGGGTGTCCTGTCCTGTCGGCTGGGCGCGGGTTGGGCCGGATCTTGGACGCCGGCTCCTCTCCACCTCAGAATGAATGGGTCTACCTCCTGGGTTTGGGCGTGGACTGCCCCATGTAGGAGGCAGGTACATGTCTTGGACCTAGGGTGTATAGAGTGCGTATTGGGAATATGAATGGAATGTGGCGTTATTGTATGTCTTTGAGTGAGTGATGGTGAAGATGAGGGTGGGTCTGTGTGATTGTGTATGTGTATGTATGATTATTTGTCAGGCCGGGACTTAGACTGCCTCCTTTTTGATACAGCTGGGGTTGCTTGGTGTGGCGCCCCTGACATACAGCCCCCTAGCAGGGTGTGCCTTTGCCTGCCGGCGCACTTGGGTTCCTCGTGTCGGTGGCGGGTCACTTGGGCGTGTGTTGGCTCGGCCTGGTGGGGCTCGGGTCCTCTGGTCCTGTTGGGCCTGGGCCTGAGGGGTGTGCGTCCTCATTGCCTAGTCCTGGGGCTACATCGGTGCAACGGGTTCCGGCGAGGGCCTGTGAGTTGTCGCTATTGGCCCCGCGGGTGTGTGGTTACTGTGTGTGGTTGCTGGCGGGGCTCTTCCGGTTCTCCCCTGTGGTCGGACTTGGGGGGAGGGCGTATGGTTCATCCTGTCTGGTTGGCCCTGGGGGCTCTGTGCTCAGGGTCCCTCTTGGGGTCTTGGGCTCTGGTCCCCCCTTTGTCTGCCTCGGGTGTTGGGGGTCGGATCTCTGATGCTTTGCAGTCACTATTGAATGTTCTATTAGAGAAGTCTTATACAATTATGCATGTTCACAACCACACACAAATAGATGCAGGGATGCACATGCAGGTATCGTATGTAGATATGTAGATGTGCATGTGACTACATATGCATGTATGTATATATATATATATATATATATATATATGTATATATATATATGTGTGTTTTTTATGGGTATGGGTATAAATATTTATGGAGAACTACTGCAAAGCCATGAATATTCTAAGTCTTTTATACATATGTCCTTTGTTGTTGTGTTCTGTCATGTTCTTTGCAGGTTTACAGACGACGGTCAGGTGTGTTCGCCTTGTGCTTTCTGTGTGTATTTGTTATGTTTTGTGGTCTTACTTTCCATCTTTCCTTCCTTTACTTCTATCCTAAAAAAAAAAGTATTGCTCAGAGAGACCACGACACGTGAGAATGGTTGGAAGTTAAATTGTAACTTTGTGGTCCCAAGTCGGCTGCCCTTCCTCTGCCCCATCTTGGTTCCTATATGAAGTCAACCAGATTCATGAAGCTATGTGTCACCGTAGCCAAGGCTAGAACCAGGATCATTATGGCAGGCAGTTTTAACATTTAATAGCTTCACTGGATATCTATTTCAGATATCGCAAATACATTTCTTCCTAGTCAAAATGAACATTCCAGATATCTAAAACAACATTCTTCCTATCTAAAATTTTCATTTTAAATAGGAAGATTTTAATTCTTACTAGTACAAATGATGTCACTTTCCCCATTCATGTGTATTGGGCTTTTACTTCCAGATATCTAAAATAACATTCTTCCTATCTATAATAAACATTCTGGATGTCTACAAATGAATTATGACGAGGATGAACTCTAAATTCAGATCTCCATAATCCAGTTAATACTAGTCATAATGACCATTTCAGATATCATAAATGAAGAAGTCATTCTAGATATCCAGTTATCAATTCTTGACATCCAAAATGCATTTCTACTAGTATAAATCTAGTTAAAGATATCAACTACTGATTATTTGACTAGTTAATGTGGAATTTCAGATATCTGAAATGTTAATAATGCCTATACAAATTACACTTATAGATACTTACAAATATATTTTGACTATCGTTCAGCAGAATAATAGGGCTCCGTTTTAACATATAATAGGCAAGCTGACTAGCCACATTTCTATTATAGATAGCACTAATACATTCTACCTAGTCACAATTAAAATATTCCTAGTCAGAATTGTAATACAGCTATCACCAATTACATTTATGCCAGTATGAATTAACATTTCAGTGATCTGTAATCAAATTAGTACTAGTAAAACTAAGTTTCAGATATCTAAAAATCATTACATATTTTAAGTGGCCGATTTAACATATATTAGCTTAACTGGATATGTATTTCAGACATCTTAAATTGAATTCTTCCTATCTGAAATGTTCATTTCAGATAGGAAGAATCGCATTCTTACTAGTACAAATAATTTCAGTGGGCTTTTACTTCCAGATATCTAAAACAACATTTCTCCTCTCTAAAATAATAATTTCAGATAGGAAGAATGGAGTTCTCTTACTAGTACAAATGACGTCATTGGGATGTTACTTCCAGATATCTAAAACAATTCAAGGATAAACAATTGTTTATTGCTTTCTGTGTCCCTTTAACTTCATTTGCATGGTATTCTCACAATCAGATTGTTGACAAAAACTGGATGTAAGAAATGTGTTGATTCAGTCCCATTAGTGTTTGTTGCTCATCCCTATCCACAAAACTAATGTTATAGAGGTAGATGCTACAATATGATTTAAAAGCAATTACTGTCAGCACATTTCATACGGCTATTTTATACCCCTCACCCATATTAAAATGCAATGGCATATGGTGCTGAATTTCACTCTTTCAGCTAAAAGAGAGTTGCACATCATCATCAACGTTTCATTTTGCTTAGCTTGCTGAAAAAGCACACCGTGTGCCATTGTCATCATCTCCAATCACAATGTTCTCAGCATTTTACAAGAGTCCCCTCTCATTAATGCAATTTAATGTGGTGTCTTTTGCATTAGATTAGCAAATCCTGTTACCATGGTGACTTGCATACAACCCATCTCGCTGCAGCTTTTCATTGCTTTATTATGGCTATGTTTAAAGTGTTCCCCCTTTCCCCTGTTTTAATTATTGTTTTCTATTTTTGAAGAAACCATGCGTTGGAGACAAAAATATGTTGTCAAAACAACCTATTGCCCTTTAGGACAAGATTCTATTTTTTATTGCTTTAAAATGGTCACTATTGGTGAACTTCCGGTCCACCAAAATGAACAAGACACTTTTATTATTTCATCTTATGCTTATGTTCATTGGTTGTTTGATGTTTTAGGGGTGTTTGGTGTTTCAGTGTTGGTGTAAATTTTCATACTTTTATACTACTATGAAAAAACTCAAGACAGTGTTACACTTTTACCATTTTATGCTTATGTTTATTAAATGTTTTAGTGTTTAGTGTTTAGATGGTTACTGTTGCACCGAGGGACTGAGAGAAACGCAATTTCAATCCTGTGTATGTCCTGTACATATTGCAGTTCTGACAATAAAGTTGACTTTGACTTTGACTACACTCGAGACATAGGCCCTGTACACACGTAGCCGTTTATCAGTAAAACCGAACAGTTTAGCATGCGGTTTAGCCTTTCATCCACACGTGAACGCCGGTTGATGTAACTATAAACGAATAATAACAAAACTCCGGCCAAAGTGAAGATTTGAGAACTCTCCGCTTTCGCGTCTGCGTGTGAACTTTCAGAACGGACGTTTCAGCTCCAGCTGGAGCTGAAAGTCCGGTTCTGCCGGTTCTCCAGCTGGAGCTGACGTCACATGCTCGGAGAAAAAAAAGCACTAAAAAGTCAACATACCTGCTCTGACATGATTCCCAGTCGACATTTTCCTGCATTTTATTAACTTTGTACTCCAACACGGTATTTTAGTAGTTCAACCTTGCAGTCTGTCCACCCAAAGAAAGGAAAATAAATAACAGGAAGTCGCGGCTGAGTTCAAGGGTTGTGACTGCACTACACTGCTACTACACTGCCACCTATGGGTTCAGCATATTCATTACACGCTCTGTAGTGAAATAAACGGCACATGTAGACGAACATCCAAACATGTATGGACAGAGAAATGTTTTGTGTGCAAATATTCGTTTTTCAAACACCAGGCTACGTGTGTACAGGGCCTTAAATGATACTTATGAATATAATCTATAATTCATACTCAGATTACCCATACCCAGGTCTCTCTTGTAAATGAGTCCTCGGGGCTCAATGGGATTAACCAGCCTAAATAAAGGTTCAGATTCATGGACCCTTTAATGACAATGGGTGTTTGAGACAGCATTAGGTTTGTCGATTTTTTTTATTTTATTTTTGCCAGTTAAAGGAAGTTGTTTTTAAGATTTCTATGTTCTTAAAAAATAAAATAAAATGTGCATATGTACTGTATTTTTGTAAAACTGCAGTAATAAAAAAAAATACTGTCGTGAACTGTGAACAATGGTTAATGGAAGGATCCAAATTCATACACAAGTAGCAGCATTAAAAATAAACAACATTTTCAATAAGTAACCAAGGAAAGTGGTAGCTGGGAAAGTCAAACCGATGTTCTTCGACCACTTCACACTTGATAATAACCCTACTACAAAGTAAAAAAATATGCCAGGATGTGAATAGTCTTTTTAGGATCTTGGCAAGGTCTTCAGGTGCATATTATGTGCTCACGTATGTAGATAAAGTATCATATGTCTTGAACATACACAAAACCTCTGTTGTGAGGTTATGTTTGTTTATTATTGCTGTGGCAGTGTATCAGGATCCTGTGCTAAGCATGGGGAGGGCTGTGGTAGAATATTCAGGATGTTGGGATCATCTCTTGTGGCTTAGTCGTTTGAACTAAGTCAAACTGGCCACCCTGGCATTCCTAAGTAAAGTGCTATATGTTGTCATCATTGGATGTTCCCATACAGTGATGAAATTGGTTCTCTACATTTAACCCATTGCACCGTGGAGCAGTGGGCAACTATTGAGTGCCCAGGGAGCAAATTAGACATTAGAAGTATTGCTCAGAGAGAGCCACCTGGGACTCAATTTTATTATACACCTTAGACATTCACTTATAACATCCTCACGACATTCACATATAGGAACTTGGGGTGGGCACTATGGCTATGGGTGGTGGGATGTCACTACTCTCGCATCCTGAGCATGTGCTCACTTCCAATGATACATTTAGACAGTAAGGGTTTGGATTAGAGTTGGGGTGGAGGGGAAACTGGGAACAGGCCAGCCTCTGCTCCTTCTTCTTTCCTTTTTTTAATAGCACTTTACAACACACATCAAAAGCACATCTGGGCGTGGGTGTGTGTGTGTTGGGGTCTTTTTTTTCTCTCCCTATTTGCTACCCCCTGGTTCCCTGGCTGCAAATCCGGGGGTGGGGTCCAGTAGAAGGACGGGCCGTCGGGTGTTATCCTGGACTATGGGGGGTTTGGGGCCTGGGGGTTTGCCATGGCGGGGCTGGCGCTGCGCTCTCCCTTGGGCTGTTTGGCCTCGGGTGTCCTGTCCTGTCGGCTGGGCGCGGGTTGGGCCGGATCTTGGACGCCGGCTCCTCTCCACCTCAGAATGAATGGGTCTACCTCCTGGGTTTGGGCGTGGACTGCCCCATGTAGGAGGCAGGTACATGTCTTGGACCTAGGGTGTATAGAGTGCGTATTGGGAATATGAATGGAATGTGGCGTTATTGTATGTCTTTGAGTGAGTGATGGTGAAGATGAGGGTGGGTCTGTGTGATTGTGTATGTGTATGTATGATTATTTGTCAGGCCGGGACTTAGACTGCCTCCTTTTTGATACAGCTGGGGTTGCTTGGTGTGGCGCCCCTGACATACAGCCCCCTAGCAGGGTGTGCCTTTGCCTGCCGGCGCACTTGGGTTCCTCGTGTCGGTGGCGGGTCACTTGGGCGTGTGTTGGCTCGGCCTGGTGGGGCTCGGGTCCTCTGGTCCTGTTGGGCCTGGGCCTGAGGGGTGTGCGTCCTCAGTGCCTAGTCCTGGGGCTACATCGGTGCAACGGGTTCCGGCGAGGGCCTGTGAGTTGTCGCTATTGGCCCCGCGGGTGTGTGGTTACTGTGTGTGGTTGCTGGCGGGGCTCTTCCGGTTCTCCCCTGTGGTCGGACTTGGGGGGAGGGCGTATGGTTCATCCTGTCTGGTTGGCCCTGGGGGCTCTGTGCTCAGGGTCCCTCTTGGGGTCTTGGGCTCTGGTCCCCCCTTTGTCTGCCTCGGGTGTTGGGGGTCGGATCTCTGATGCTTTGCAGTCACTATTGAATGTTCTATTAGAGAAGTCTTATACAATTATGCATGTTCACAACCACACACAAATAGATGCAGGGATGCACATGCAGGTATCGTATGTAGATATGTAGATGTGCATGTGACTACATATGCATGTATATATATGTTTGTTTATGGGTATGGGTATATATATTTATGGAGAACTACTGCAAAGCCATGAATATTCTAAGTCTTTTATACATATGTCCTTTGTTGTTGTGTTCTGTCATGTTCTTTGCAGGTTTACAGACGACGGTCAGGTGTGTTCGCCTTGTGCTTTCTGTGTGTATTTGTTATGTTTTGTGGTCTTACTTTCCATCTTTCCTTCCTTTACTTCTATCCTAAAAAAAAAAGTATTGCTCAGAGAGACCACGACACGTGAGAATGGTTGGAAGTTAAATTGTAACTTTGTGGTCCCAAGTCGGCTGCCCTTCCTCTGCCCCATCTTGGTTCCTATATGAAGTCAACCAGATTCATGAAGCTATGTGTCACCGTAGCCAAGGCTAGAACCAGGATCATTATGGCAGGCAGTTTTAACATTTAATAGCTTCACTGGATATCTATTTCAGATATCGCAAATACATTTCTTCCTAGTCAAAATGAACATTCCAGATATCTAAAACAACATTCTTCCTATCTAAAATTTTCATTTTAAATAGGAAGATTTTAATTCTTACTAGTACAAATGATGTCACTTTCCCCATTCATGTGTATTGGGCTTTTACTTCCAGATATCTAAAATAACATTCTTCCTATCTATAATAAACATTCTGGATGTCTACAAATGAATTATGACGAGGATGAACTCTAAATTCAGATCTCCATAATCCAGTTAATACTAGTCATAATGACCATTTCAGATATCATAAATGAAGAAGTCATTCTAGATATCCAGTTATCAATTCTTGACATCCAAAATGCATTTCTACTAGTATAAATCTAGTTAAAGATATCAACTACTGATTATTTGACTAGTTAATGTGGAATTTCAGATATCTGAAATGTTAATAATGCCTATACAAATTACACTTATAGATACTTACAAATATATTTTGACTATCGTTCAGCAGAATAATAGGGCTCCGTTTTAACATATAATAGGCAAGCTGACTAGCCACATTTCTATTATAGATAGCACTAATACATTCTACCTAGTCACAATTAAAATATTCCTAGTCAGAATTGTAATACAGCTATCACCAATTACATTTATGCCAGTATGAATTAACATTTCAGTGATCTGTAATCAAATTAGTACTAGTAAAAACTAAGTTTCAGATATCTAAAAATCATTACATATTTTAAGTGGCCGATTTAACATATATTAGCTTAACTGGATATGTATTTCAGACATCTTAAATTGAATTCTTCCTATCTGAAATGTTCATTTCAGATAGGAAGAATCGCATTCTTACTAGTACAAATAATTTCAGTGGGCTTTTACTTCCAGATATCTAAAACAACATTTCTCCTCTCTAAAATAATAATTTCAGATAGGAAGAATGGAGTTCTCTTACTAGTACAAATGACGTCATTGGGATGTTACTTCCAGATATCTAAAACAATTCAAGGATAAACAATTGTTTATTGCTTTCTGTGTCCCTTTAACTTCATTTGCATGGTATTCTCACAATCAGATTGTTGACAAAAACTGGATGTAAGAAATGTGTTGATTCAGTCCCATTAGTGTTTGTTGCTCATCCCTATCCACAAAACTAATGTTATAGAGGTAGATGCTACAATATGATTTAAAAGCAATTACTGTCAGCACATTTCATACGGCTATTTTATACCCCTCACCCATATTAAAATGCAATGGCATATGGTGCTGAATTTCACTCTTTCAGCTAAAAGAGAGTTGCACATCATCATCAACGTTTCATTTTGCTTAGCTTGCTGAAAAAGCACACCGTGTGCCATTGTCATCATCTCCAATCACAATGTTCTCAGCATTTTACAAGAGTCCCCTCTCATTAATGCAATTTAATGTGGTGTCTTTTGCATTAGATTAGCAAATCCTGTTACCATGGTGACTTGCATACAACCCATCTCGCTGCAGCTTTTCATTGCTTTATTATGGCTATGTTTAAAGTGTTCCCCCTTTCCCCTGTTTTAATTATTGTTTTCTATTTTTGAAGAAACCATGCGTTGGAGACAAAAATATGTTGTCAAAACAACCTATTGCCCTTTAGGACAAGATTCTATTTTTTATTGCTTTAAAATGGTCACTATTGGTGAACTTCCGGTCCACCAAAATGAACAAGACACTTTTATTATTTCATCTTATGCTTATGTTCATTGGTTGTTTGATGTTTTAGGGGTGTTTGGTGTTTCAGTGTTGGTGTAAATTTTCATACTTTTATACTACTATGAAAAAACTCAAGACAGTGTTACACTTTTACCATTTTATGCTTATGTTTATTAAATGTTTTAGTGTTTAGTGTTTAGATGGTTACTGTTGCACCGAGGGACTGAGAGAAACGCAATTTCAATCCTGTGTATGTCCTGTACATATTGCAGTTCTGACAATAAAGTTGACTTTGACTTTGACTACACTCGAGACATAGGCCCTGTACACACGTAGCCGTTTATCAGTAAAACCGAACAGTTTAGCATGCGGTTTAGCCTTTCATCCACACGTGAACGCCGGTTGATGTAACTATAAACGAATAATAACAAAACTCCGGCCAAAGTGAAGATTTGAGAACTCTCCGCTTTCGCGTCTGCGTGTGAACTTTCAGAACGGACGTTTCAGCTCCAGCTGGAGCTGAAAGTCCGGTTCTGCCGGTTCTCCAGCTGGAGCTGACGTCACATGCTCGGAGAAAAAAAAGCACTAAAAAGTCAACATACCTGCTCTGACATGATTCCCAGTCGACATTTTCCTGCATTTTATTAACTTTGTACTCCAACACGGTATTTTAGTAGTTCAACCTTGCAGTCTGTCCACCCAAAGAAAGGAAAATAAATAACAGGAAGTCGCGGCTGAGTTCAAGGGTTGTGACTGCACTACACTGCTACTACACTGCCACCTATGGGTTCAGCATATTCATTACACGCTCTGTAGTGAAATAAACGGCACATGTAGACGAACATCCAAACATGTATGGACAGAGAAATGTTTTGTGTGCAAATATTCGTTTTTCAAACACCAGGCTACGTGTGTACAGGGCCTTAAATGATACTTATGAATATAATCTATAATTCATACTCAGATTACCCATACCCAGGTCTCTCTTGTAAATGAGTCCTCGGGGCTCAATGGGATTAACCAGCCTAAATAAAGGTTCAGATTCATGGACCCTTTAATGACAATGGGTGTTTGAGACAGCATTAGGTTTGTCGATTTTTTTTATTTTATTTTTGCCAGTTAAAGGAAGTTGTTTTTAAGATTTCTATGTTCTTAAAAAATAAAATAAAATGTGCATATGTACTGTATTTTTGTAAAACTGCAGTAATAAAAAAAAATACTGTCGTGAACTGTGAACAATGGTTAATGGAAGGATCCAAATTCATACACAAGTAGCAGCATTAAAAATAAACAACATTTTCAATAAGTAACCAAGGAAAGTGGTAGCTGGGAAAGTCAAACCGATGTTCTTCGACCACTTCACACTTGATAATAACCCTACTACAAAGTAAAAAAATATGCCAGGATGTGAATAGTCTTTTTAGGATCTTGGCAAGGTCTTCAGGTGCATATTATGTGCTCACGTATGTAGATAAAGTATCATATGTCTTGAACATACACAAAACCTCTGTTGTGAGGTTATGTTTGTTTATTATTGCTGTGGCAGTGTATCAGGATCCTGTGCTAAGCATGGGGAGGGCTGTGGTAGAATATTCAGGATGTTGGGATCATCTCTTGTGGCTTAGTCGTTTGAACTAAGTCAAACTGGCCACCCTGGCATTCCTAAGTAAAGTGCTATATGTTGTCATCATTGGATGTTCCCATACAGTGATGAAATTGGTTCTCTACATTTAACCCATTGCACCGTGGAGCAGTGGGCAACTATTGAGTGCCCAGGGAGCAAATTAGACATTAGAAGTATTGCTCAGAGAGAGCCACCTGGGACTCAATTTTATTATACACCTTAGACATTCACTTATAACATCCTCACGACATTCACATATAGGAACTTGGGGTGGGCACTATGGCTATGGGTGGTGGGATGTCACTACTCTCGCATCCTGAGCATGTGCTCACTTCCAATGATACATTTAGACAGTAAGGGTTTGGATTAGAGTTGGGGTGGAGGGGAAACTG
>JBBPBX010047356.1:0-17093 GCA_038048925.1 Garcialebias charrua | reverse complement strand
CCACATCTTGGTGGACTTTGTCACAGGTCTACCCCCATCGTACAGTAACACTACCATCCTCGCAATCATTGACAGGTTCTCCAAGGCGGCACACTTTATCCCCATCCCCAAACTCCCATCTGCATTCGAGACGGCTCTTATCCTTGTCCAACAGGTGTTCAGCATCCATGGTATCCCCTCGGATGTGGTCTCAGACTGGGGACCACAGTTTATATCTCAAGTCTGGTGCTGTTTCTGCACTACCCTGGGGACTTCTTCCAGCCTCACTTCAGGGGACCACCCCCAGTCTAATAGACAAACCAAACGGGCTAACCGCAACTGCAACAAAGGCAGAAATTGTGCAACCCAATACGCAACTTCATACCAGGAGACGTTATCATTGTTGATGATTCAGCATCAAGAAAATCTTGGACAACTGGAAAAGTTGAAGAGACCATTCAGGACAAAAAGGGATTTGTTTGTCATCTTCGGATCAAGACAATGACTGGGTACCTGAATAGACCTATAAGTAAAATCTGTCTTTTACAAGAGACAGATAACATTTGACAGACTGGACTGACTTTGTTGTCTTCGCATGACTAGACTTACACGTTTTGTATCTTTGGACTAATCACTTCACAGATTCACCATGTGTTGTTGTAGATAACTGTACTGATAATGGTGGCAATGAAGGATGATTGAAATTGTTTATGAAATTGCAGAAGTTGTGAAAATTGAATATTTTATGGGGCTGGAATTGTAAGAGCCAAAATGACTGTTATGTGTTGTTGTTTATGGTGGCACATGTGTTCAGATTTGTTCAACCCTGCAGGTAATTGCATTAGAGGTGTGGTCACATATTACTTAGGTGTTCTGAGTACTGTAGTTGCACCAGGTGCTGGGTTAGTGGTAGCCTGGTTAAAACCAGACCCTTGTCCTTCACTTCGTTTCGTACTAGGGTCTGGGACTTCTCCCATAGACAACGATTTCTCAGGTAGATTTTTGACCGGACCAATCAGAGAACAGAAGGGGCTGAGTTTTTGGCCCCTAACCCACGCCCCTACCTGTCCCAGCGCGCAGCCAGCGAGCAGCCGCATGTTCTCATTCAAAGCAATGAAAAGCGATGCAGGACTGTTTTATATGTGACCCAAATGTACTAATTTCCCCTTCTTAATCCCTTATCTGGAGTTTTATTTTGTTTATTTTTTGCCAAAAGTCAAGTGATCGCTCCCTCCTCCCTCCTCCTCCTCCTCCTCTACCTTCGCTATGAGGAAATGTCTGAGGTTGTCACACGAGAGAATTAAACTCGGGTTTTACGTTGCTGCTCGAGTCCCATCAGATTTTCTGGTCTTCTGGTGTACTGGACCAGCAATCCATGGTTTTATTTTATTTTTTTAGAACGTTTTATTAACATATAAACACAGAATATGCAGCGGCAGCGAGAGAAATTGCAGCGGGAGGCGGAGCTGACAGGTGGGGACGTGGGTTAGGGGCCAAAAACTCCGCCCCTTCTGTTCTCTGATTGGTCCGGTCAAAAATCTACCGGAGAAATCCTTCTCTATGGGAGAAGTCCCAGACCCTAGTACGAAGCGAAGTGAAGGACAAGGGTCTGGTTTTAACCAGGCTAGGTTAGTGGGGTTTCTTGTAAACTTTTCTGTTGACCGTCATTGGAGGACAATTTAGAAACATAACTTTCCATCTAAGAAAGCTAAGTCTGGTCCTCTGGACATTCAAAAAACAAAACAAAACAAAGCAAAAAAAAAAATTTGTAGAAACGTTTTGTCTTTAATTTGAAAGACTTCCTCAGTCTGAGGTGCGGTGCATCGTTAGGCTGATGGTCCTCCTTGATCATGTGAGCAGCTGGTTTTGGCTGTCATCAGCCAACTGGTTGTGTAACACTGTGAGAGGGTGCTATTTATAAGACTGAGCTGAACACAGCACCTCAGACTGAGGAAGTCTTTCGGACGAAAGACGAAACGTTTCTACAAATTTTTTTTGCTTTGTTTTGTTTTGTTTTTTGAATGTCCAGAGGACCAGACTTAGCTTTCTTAGATTTTTCTACCTGGATTATTGAGCATGCATCAGGGTATAACTTTCCATCAATATCTTTGTCAGTCAAACTGACCAACATGTAAATTAATACAGATGCTGTTTGCTGGATGCAAAAGTAATTGTGTTAGTTTTAATAAATACACAAAATACCAGGTGGCCTCAGCATGGATTAATGGAGACGCGTCACAGAGCAAACTCTTCTCAACTGGCAGTGACTTTTTTGTGGATCAAAGTCGCTACAGGTATCCATTTTTTGTTTTTGCCCAATAAAATGACTTCATTGAGGTTGTTGTAGCATAGGTATTTGACATTTTAAGTAAATGTTCCACTGTTCACTGTTTATTGGAGATAATTAGTTTTTATGTTTATTTGATCAACGTGCAGAAATGGATTTCATGTTTTAAAGGATGTAAAATTTTGACACCAGAACTCTTTATTTTTTTTATATATACATATATCTTTATTTAGTAATGATAGCAAGGCCATTGAATGGACAAGAACAGTTTTATTTTTATATTAATTTTAAACTTGTTCCAATTCATCCTGATGCATGCTCAATAATCCATCCATCCATTATATTTTACCTGCTTCTTAAATTTTGGGTCACGGGGGTCACCTGTGCGCATGTCCAGCAATCACTGTGCAAGGGACAAGGTACACCCTGGATGAGTCGCAATTCCATCACAGGGCCACATAGAGACAAACAAGACAAACAACCATTCACTCTCTCACTCACACCTAGGGAAAATTTAAAGTTACCAATCATCCTATCATGCGTTTTTGGACTGTGGGAGGAAACCGGAATAACCGGAGAAAACCATGCACGAAGAGAACATGCAAACTCCACCCAGATAGGCCCCGGACCGGGATTTGAACCAGGGACCTGCTCGCTGAGAGGCAGCAGCTCTACCAGTTGTGCCACCGTGCTGCTTCTCAATAATCCAAGTAGATAAATCTATCAAGGTTGAGTCAGGTCCTCTGGACGGATACTTAGTTGTTGAAACATTTGGTCTTTTTCCCAAAAAACATTTAGTCTGAGGCCCTGCAACAAACACCATCTTATAAATGGCACCTTTTCATAATGGATCAACCAGTGTGCTACTGACAGCCAGAACATTCTGTTCACATGTAAAAGGAGGACCATCAGCCAGTTGATTGTTAGAGCCCTGATGGTTGCTTGCTATTCACCGAGGGCTTAGTGATACTAGCAGTAACAGCATTGTATAAAGGCCCTGGTATAGCTCTGCGTACGGCCTGTACGCAGCTCTGCGTTCATTCTCGCGTTAAATGCTCGCGTTTTCCCTACAAATTCTTGTCGTAATTTGAGCAGCTGCGCGCAGAGCGTTTACCTACGGGACAAACTGAGGTCGCTGATTGGTCATTTGCTAACACGCCTACTGAACTGATTGACAGGTTGGGTGGGGGGGAAAAAGGCACAAGCTGGCTCTGCCTGGCTGTAGCCACTGCGGTGTTCTAAACTTTATATGTTAATAAAAAGTTCTAAAACAGGGAGCGCTGGTCCTGCAGCCCATAGCCCACCAGGAAATTGCAGAACCTTGCGCAGCCACGTAGGACCCGAGTTTAATTCGCTCGTGACAAATTCATTCATTTCCTCATCATTTCAGTCATGGAGTCAACGGAGGAGGAAGCGATCACTTGCCTTTTGGCAAAAAAACAAAAGAAAAGTCCAGATCAGGGATGAAGAAGGGGCATTTAATATATTTGTGTCTCATACAAAGCAGTCCGGCGTCGGGCAGTTTATTGTGAGACAACGCGCCTCGCGTACGCGGTCGTAAAATTTGAGCTTTGCGTGTTCGTGCCCTGCGGGGCTATGCTTGTGCCTCTGCGTACGTACGACGTACAGTGGCGTACTGCCTTACGCAGAGCTATACATGCTTTAAAGGGGACAGTTGAACATGGAGGTCTCCACCTCTGTTTAAAGGAGACCACAGATAGGTTTTTAAAATTTTTATGGTATGTCTGTGGGGTTACCAGACAATGTTCATTCAATTTAATACACAAAATAATTCTTAGATAATCAATTATACCCTTTTTAATTCTGCCATTTTTAACTTTCGTTTTGAACGACTGGTTTATGTTAATGAGATCTGAAGTTCACGCCCTTCAAAGATCTGTTTACATTAACTCCGCCCTCCAAAGGCAGACGAGGATGTCTGAACTCGCGTTACTGCCACCCAGAGCCCTGTATAGCTGAGCTGAACTGGACCGCGACGTATTTATTGTGGGACAGATCAGACGTGTACAAGTTGTCGTGTCATTTTTAATTTTTCCTCTGTAATACGTCTCCCTCCCTCCCCCTGTGCGCGCGCGCTGGAGGGAGCGGAAGTCACTCGCAGCGGACACACATACACATACACACAGCTCACGGGGTCTGATTTGCGCTCGCGTGGGTCTCATTTGTTCTCTCGAGGGTCTCATTTGTTCACTCGAGGGTGTGTATTTGCTCTCCCCCCTAATGACAGCGTTAAAACTCCCTCTCCCTTGATAAGCGCGCGTACACAAACACACACAAGTTGGTTAATGTGGTTTAGCGGTACGAAGTCTGGCCTGCTATGACACATAAACCAACACACACACACACACACACACACTGCAACATGCTGCATCGCTGTTCATTCAAGACTCCCATCTGAAAACTATGCCATTATCTGGGCCAGGAGGGTTAGAGAATCTTTGCAACGCTCACGTTAGCTGGCTAGACTCTGTGACATTTTCAGCCATTGTGCTGACATGAAATAAGGAAAAACAACCGTCACCTCTTTCATACTGAAGTATGTGGAGCATCAACAGGGGTTGCTAGGTGATGGGGCGGGACAAAGGTCGGGGTGGGTTGTGGTTGTGGGTTGTGGCTGCGGTTTGTGACGTCACAAACCACAGGAAGTGGAAACGAAGTGTTTATATCAAAGATAAATAAATATACTTAGAGTAAATAAACCACTGGGTGCATTTTTTTGGCCCTAGCACAGTTTTTTTTATGAAGTACATACCCAAAGTTGAGTAAAAAAAACATTAAAAAGTGAATTTTGAATATGTGGTCCCCTTTAATGATGGATGATTTCTTTTCACAAAAATGGCCTCCTTTACTCCTCTCTCAAACCATCATTCCTCTCTATCAAGGATGTGAACATCTTCATCCCTGAAAGAGTGACCGCTGGCCTGGAGATGAGTGTAGACCGCAGAGTCCTGACCTGATGATGTTGATCTTCTGTGCTGGGCCATCCTTTTGGCCAGTGGCTGTTTAGTTTCCCCGATGTAAGACTGATCACAGCCCTCCTGACACTGAACAGCATACAACTCTGTTTGTGCCGGGGGACTGGATCTTTGGGATGAACCAGTCTTTGCCGTAATGTATTTTGGTGTTTAAAAGCCACTGGGACGTTATGTTTAGAAAATAAACATCTCAGTTACTCTGAAACCCCCGCAACATTCAGAATGACATAGGCATTGCATCAGTTATATGTGAAGGGGATGTGTCCTCCTCACATTTAAAAACATACACGCGCGCACGCGCACGCACACACACACACACACACACACACACACACACAGGTTTGTTTTACTATCTTTGTGGGGCCATTGCATTGACTTCCATTCATTTTTCATTCATTTCTATAGCCTAACCCTGACCTTTACCCTAAACCTAACCATTACCAATGCATACCTAACCCTAACCTTAACACATCCTCAATTCACACCTTAGTCCTAAACCTAACCCCTAACCCACCAACGGGACTTCTTCTTATGGGGCCCGGGCTTTGGGCCCCATAAGAACCAGTTGGGCCTCACAATTTGGTAAAACTCAGAAAACTGGGCCTTACAACGTAGCATAAACAAGGACACACACACACACACACACACACAAGCACCCACACACACACATTCCATGAAATATTAGTTCAATCAGGGCTGTTTCTGTTTCTTCATGAACAAATCCATTCCACTTGATTAATAGAAGAATATTCAAACCACTAAAGTCCACTCCAGGTTTTCCTGGTTACCTGCAATTTTCCACACAGCAGCAGTGTTTCTCCTTTGGTTTCTTGCCTTGGCAGGATGCTCACAGGGGGAGGATGGGGAGACAACTCTGTGTCACATGCTAGCTTAGCACTACATTAGTGCGGGCAGTTGCTGACTGGGGTGGTTATGGTGCTTGAGGGAAGTGGAGTGCTATGTCTGGAGCATCTTAGCTAGCACATCTGTATTGTGCATGGCTAAGTGTGACACTAAAAGTGTAAGACGCTGTGTGTTATGGTGCATTAAAGCTGACATTTATTTAAAACCCCACAACTTATTGTCCTCAAGCTTGATGAGAAACATCCTTTAGATGAGTAGTAATGATAATGATAATAATGAATTCAATTTATAACGCACTTTTAATTAATGAAAATCTCAAAGTGCTAGTGCTAGAGTAGTGTTGAACACAGGTAAAAAGGTTTAGTGGTAATCTAAAAAAGACTACGGCAAACATTTCTACTTTGTACCATTTTTTTGGTTTCGTTTTTTTTTTTTGAATGTCCAGAGGACCAGACTTAACTTTTTTAGATTTTTCTACCTGAATTATTGAGCATGCATCAGGGTGTCTAGTGGTAATGTAGTTTTTTTATTATTAAATTTTTCAATAAACACAAAAATTACCTTCCAAATTGTAAACTATGGATTTGTTCAGCTGGTTTCTCAACACAACTGATCAAATTTTCTCACAGGAAGTCTGGACTCCAGTCACTTTTAACAAGCTACACCACAATGAAGCCCTCAGGGCCATCATGTGGAGCACGTCATGGTGCTGTATGTTGTAGAAGTTATTTGATCTAAGGCCATGTTGCGAAATGGAAACTGTCACTTTTGTTGACCCAACCTGATTTTCAGAATAGTCCACTGGTCTGGGATGAGCTCAACTGTCATTCTTGTAGACGGCAGTACTTGCTTGAAATATCACAATAGTTCATCGACTTGTTCCTCCCCAAACTCTAAGGTCAGATAAACAAATAAATAATGCTACAGATGTGTAGTTGCAGTACATGGATTAGCGGAATGTGGATGTTAATTAAATGTTGACAAAGTGACAAATTAAATACCCTGAGTGATGTGAATCAAACAAAAACTTCCATTCCACCAATTTTGTTGCACAGAGAGCTCTGGAGCTCACACCAGTAAATTGGCTCTGCGAGTTTTCACACAAATGGTCTTGTAGAAAATTCTTTGTTTTCCTTTAAAGCTTCAGTATGTAGCTTTTTTTATGAACATATTTCTTCACTCTGTCACTACCTCCTGACAGACTGATGTTAGCCAGGTAATCTCTGAAAAAAAATTAAAAAAAATATTGTCCCCTTGCTTCTCCAGGTGGTAAATAAGCATTTCTAAAAAGAAAAGGTGACCCGCCATTTTCCAGCCAATAAAAACAGAGTTTGTAACCAGCCAATAAAAACAGAGCTTGAATTTGAATCAGCCAATAAAAACAGAGCTTGAATTTGAAATTCAACAGACCACAAGGGGGCAGAGCCATATATGGCTCTGAGGGGGAGGGATCAGAATGCTTTGCCTGTTGAAAATATTTCTAAGTGCTGCAGTTCTACAGAAACTGCATACTGAACCTTTAAAGAGCTTAAAATGTTCTAATGGAGCTGGCGCTGGTTAGGGAAAGGGTTGTTCCCAAAAGAGCATGTGAACATGTGAACATGTGAACGGTTGAGGACAATGTCCTGAACAGATAATCACTGTCAATCTACGTAAGTTGTCAGTTTTAGTCCAGGCCTGTGTTAGATTAATACACTTAATTTAAAGCAGGTATTCCATTTTTCATTTCTCATTTAGTCTTACACCACTGGGCAGAAGTGAGTCATTCTGCTTCAGCCAGTGTCACTGCTGAGATCTGAGTTGTCATGGAGAGGTTGCTTGGGTGTGTCAAGCATGAAGTTTGAGAACATCCATACAGCAGGATCCTGGCAGGCTTTGAGGAAGTGACGTGTTTGGCATTTCTGCTCTCCACTCGCAGCCATAAAAGGATCAAGGGGCCCTCAACACAAGCGTGGTCCACTTAGTGCCTAGTGTTTCCTTTTTTATAGTTTATATTAGTGCTATTTGTGGGTGTATCTTGAGTACACAATTTTGTTTCACCTCATGTACCACATGTGATACAAATGACAATAAAGTCACCTTGAACCTTGGACCTAGCGGGCATGAGAGTTGTGACCCAGACACCTAAAACTGCGTCCCAAATTTACTCTATTTAAATCACATTTGTGATAACATTCATTCAAGTCTGAGGTGAGCTCCAGACGAGGCCGTGCAGTGGAACCCCAGAACTTGACCTCTGTTCTCTGATTTTTACCTGCTGACCCCCAACTCCTTCTCCTGCCACTTACCGTTCTCCACAGACTCCTGTCAAGTTATGGAGAAGGTGATACGCTCCACGTCTGCCCTTTCTAACAGAGCTTGCCTCCATCTTCCTTCTCACACAAATAAACATTCACAATATCCTCCTCGGGCTCAGTTGGTAGACTTGCTGCCTCTCATTGAGAAGATGTCAGTTCAAATCTCGGCCAGGGTCTTTCTAGGTGGAGTTTGCATGTTCTCTATGTGTATGTGTGGGTTTTCTTCAGTTTCCTCCCACAGACCAAAAACATGCATGTTAGACTGATTGGTAACTCTAAATTGTCTCTAGGTGTGAGTGAGAGAGTGAATGGTTGTTTGTCTCTGTGTCCCTGTGGTGGACTGGAGACCTGTCCAGGGTGTCACCCACCTCTCACACAGTGACTCCTGGTAATGGGCACCAGTGACCCCCGTAACCGAAGCGGGTACAGATAATGGATGGATATCCTCCCGTCACATCTGGCATCTTCAGCTCTATACTTCAGAAGCACTCTTGTCTTTATCCTGTTCACACAGACATTGTTTGTCAATCTAATCTACAATTAAACAAAAAAAATCTCAGGCCGCATCTGATTTTAACACAAACGTTCATAACAAACAACAAAGTACCGTATGGTGTGTTTTGTCTGAAATACTTGTATACCTGCTAGTTTCATTCATTCATTCATTCAACCTTTATTTATACAGGCTAGCCTCGTTGAGTCACGGGGACTCATTTACAAGAGGGACCTGTCTCACTCACACCAAACAACCATCCACTCTCACACTCACACCTAGGGTCAATTTAGAGTCACCAATCAGCCTAACAAGCATGTTTTTGGTCTGTGGGAGGAAACCGGAGTACCCGGAGGAAACCCACGCATGCACGGGGAGAACATGCAAACTCCACCCAGAAAGGCCCCGGACCGGGATTTGAACCGGCAACCTTCTCGCTGAGAGGCAGCAGCTCTACCAGTTGTGCCACCGTGCTGCACAGCATCACGTTACTGTAAGATTACATTAACTAAGATGTTTTGATTAAGTTACACGCGTCTCCTGTTGAACCCTGGGAAGTTAGAAGTTAGCACGTCTCCTGTTGAACCCTGGGAAGTTAGAAGTTAGCACGTCTCCTGTTGGGAGTCTCAGAAGTTTGCTGGTTCTGCTCTTGCACTTTGTGAAGTCAGATGTGTGTTCTGCTGCAGTCTGGAGAGTTCAACACATCTCCACTTGGACTCTGGAGGGTTACATTGTGTAGGACTGGGTTTGTTTTTCTGACTGTGTAGAAATCCAACATGTTCCTGCGCTGGGCTGCAGGCAGCTGGAAGTCATTACTCCCCCACTCTCACACAGTGTTTCTGCCACATTATAAATCCACTCTGCACACACTGGGCTAGCTGCAACACTCAGAAATACAACACAACTGATTTTACACAGAAAACCTGAAGAGACCAAAAGAAAATCTGATCGACAGAAACCAGACGTAACACGGCTGCTGGAGACAGCCAGTGATCTGTAAATCATCAATCACTGGACTCATGGATGTCCAGTCAGTCACTCCAAACCTTAGCAGATGGTTTATGTTGAAGTTTATATTCCTGCTGGTTCAGAACATAAAAGCTGGTCCCGTTTGACTCATATCCCTAACAAACTGATCTGAACTCAGTCTGACTCACATGAACTCCAGTTGGAAACAAACACTTCAACGTCAGATGCTTTCACAAGGTTTGAACCTGGAAACAGAAGACAGAATGAAGATGGTGGAAAACTCCACAGTCTGAAGGTTTCAAAGAACAGAACCCATACATCAGACCTCCAACAGAGAACAAACAGGACTCGTTGCCTCTCTTAAAGTTTAAATGCCAATAAAACCTGTAGGATGTAAAAGAGAGCTGGTGCCATGATCCAGCTGTTTAAGACCAGGCTAAAAACAGATCACAATCAACTTTTTGATCAGGATCTGCTTCTGTTTAGGAAGTCTCCTCAGAATCTACTCCCTTCCCGTCCGTCTGATGGGACTCTGCTTCTCTAAATGTTAAGGTCGTGGGATCGCCATATGTGGGAGTTTACATGTTCTTCTTGTGCACACGTTGGTTTTCTCGAGACGTGTCCACAGTGGATCTTCTCCCCCCTCCACCCCCAACCCCCTGCCTCTCGCACAGTGACTGCTGGAGACGGACACCAGCTCCACACATCCCGGAAAGGAGAGGTCGGTGAAGAAAATGCATAGATGGAGTTTCCTGTCACATCTGTCAAAGACGCACAAGTTCACAGGAGGGACAAGATGATGCACCAACATGAACAAAACATATTTCTGCGTGTGTGTGTGTGTGTGTGGGGGGGGGGGTTGCTTTATCTAGGATCCTGTGTCAATCTGTCAGGTCCAGAAACAAATGATGTATGTTCCTGAACTCACAACCAGTACACTCAAGTGAAGTTCAAGGTCAGCGGTGAGATCAAACAGTTTGTCAGCTCTAACAGCTAGCAGAAACCTTTAGTGAATGGTTTCCTCATCACTGACACTGGAAAACAAGTAAGATGAGTCTCCACTGGAGGAAACTGACTCAGAAACGGAAGAATCCCAGATGAAAACACAAACGGCATCAAATAAAGTATACAGGAAGCACTTTGCCGTGGTTTGATTATAATGAATGCACCTCTGCTGTAAACACACTGAGACCTCAGCTGTCTTGTCTTCTTCATGTTTATGCAACAGGTTCAGTCGTGGGAGAAGAAAGTCGACTTTCTTTCACCTATGCTTTCATGGACTAGAACATAATCAAAATGATCTGCAATGATCCCTCCATCCAGGTGCTGACGATTCCTATTTGTTCAAGTTAATACAGAATCTTCCTCCTGCAACAGAGTTAGTTATGGAGTTCCTCAAGGTTCGGTGTTTGGATCAGTACTCTTTATGTTATATACTCTGGATTGAACACCCTTTGCATGGAGTTTGCATGTTCTCTCTGTGCATGTGTGGGTTTCCTCCAGGTACTCCAGTTTCCTCCCACAGACCAAAAACATGCATGTTAGGCTGATTGGTGACTCTAAATTGTCTCTAGGTGTGAGTGAGAGAGTGAATGATTGTTTGTCTCCATGTATCCCTGTGATGGACTGGAGACCTGTCCAGCGGGTCCCCCGCCTCTCGCACAGTTACTGCTGGACATGGGCACCACCAGTGACCCCCACAACACAAAAGGAAGAAGTGGGTAAAAGTTAATGTATGGAGGGAACGTTCCATTTAGCAGATTAGCATTTACGGTACTCTTTTAACTTTGAAAACCTTTAGCAGAATTAGCTTCCACTAAAATTAAATCTGCTAAATTCAAGTCTGCTGTTTTTCAAAGACATTTCTCCACATAAAAGGAGTACAGGAGAATGTTTTTATTATATAGAGCAAGCTATGTCTGTAAAGCTAAGCAAAGCTGTATATCACCTGGTGATGTAGACTCCTCACAGTACTTTTACCCCTTCTACCGCAAACATTTTCTGAATCGTGGTGCTAGTTAACAGCCCATAACCGACTTTAACATGAATGTCAAACCAAACCAGAACAGAAAAATAACGTGAAAAAAACGATTTTCACACACAGAAACTTCATAAACAGTCAGAAACACTGCACACACAATTCCTACCCAACATGCTTTGCAAAGCTCACACTGTCTCTGAGACGGGACTCTCTCACACTTTTCACACATCTTTGCTTTAAATACCCCAAAGATGATCACTAAAATGAGTTAATGCATTATGGCAAATGACATGAGGGAGACGTCCGCCACACGTTGTATACATCGCTCTGCCTTAGCACAGCAGAGTTCTATTCTGCCTGTTTGGCTCCGATGGACCGGATTAAGTTCTAAAAGTTTATCTCTGAAGGGGGCTTGACGCTTTACTTGTGATTTATGAACCGTTTTGAGTTGTGTTCACTTACAACATTGACACATTACAGACATTCTTACAGTGTCAATAACAATGTATGATCAAAGTTAGCCCTTTAGTGTTGGCTTCCATCCATCCATCCATCCATCCATTATCTTCTGCTTATTACGAAGTCGGGTCGCAGGGGCAGCAGCTTGAGCAGGGAGGCTCAAGTGTTAGCTTCCACTATTTTTTAATCTGTTTAGCTGTTTATCGTAAGTACAGCAATTTTTTTGTTAGCAAATTAGTGATTAGTGAAGCTAACTTTTTGGTTAGCTGTGCCCAGCACTGCTAAACTGTCCCTAGACATGAGTGAGTTAATGGTTGTTTATCTCGTTTGTCTCTATGTGTCTCTGTGATGCACTTGACCTGTCCATACTTTGCTTCTCACACGATGACTGCTGGACATGGGCACCAGTGACTCAAAAGAAAAGAAAAGGACATGGGACAAACCTGGATGACTCCATTTTCTGCTTTAAACTCAGACAATTCAGATGTTGTGGTTTCTGCATCTGAGCATATCTTATAAACACATTTTACAGCCTTTCACTTCTTCTGGTTGTAATACTGTAATTTGGCCGTTTTATTTCAATGTAAAGCTCTTGGTGTCATTGTAGATCAGAACATGTCATTTAACCCCGACACTAGAAATATTACCAGGACCATTCTTCTCCTAAAAATGCAGAAAAACTGGTTCATGCCATCAGCACATCTAAGTTAAATGGTAAATGGAGCTTATTTATATAGCGCTTTCTAGCCCCCTGTGAGGAGCCCCAAAGCGCTTTACAATACCAACCATCCACCCATTCATTCAGACATTCATACACTGGTAGTGGAAGCCTGCCTTGCAAGGCGCCATCCAGACCTACCGGGAGCAACTCAGGGTTAAGTGTCTTGCCCAGGGACACAACGACACATGGTGGGCGGATGCAGGATTCGAACCTCCAACCTTCCGATCAGGGGTCGACTGCCATTACCACTACACCACGGCCGCCCGTGGTGTAATAAGTTAAATTATAGTACTTCATTATCCATTAAATTTATTTCAGCAGCTCCCTTCATCAGGGGTCACCACAGCAAGTGAACTCGCATGAAAGTTTTGGCAGTTTACTTTATGCCAGATGCCCTTCCTGATGCAACCTGGGCTGACTGCAGAGCTACTACAGCCCCATACTTCTTTATTATCTAGATATCCAAAAAGCTCCTTAAAATGTCCTCAAATCCAAATCTGGACCCACTAATCCAAAACGCTGCTACAAGACTTTTGATGAGATGGATCCATCCACCCTTTCATTTATCCATCTTGATCCTTATTCAAGCTACTTCACACTTGGGTGTTTACCACACCATTGTGATTTGTGATCTTGATATCAGGTCAAGATTATGCCAAAAAGACCACAGCATCCACAAATAGTAATGATGGAATCCTGAGTTTACTGAACCGGACTCTCTCCACTCTCTGGCTGCATCAAGAAACTTTGTCCATAAAATAATCTGTGACAACAGGCAGCCCTGACAGAGTACAACTCCCACTCCAAAGATGTCCAACTTAAAGATGGAAATGCGAACCAAACTCTTGCACCACTTGCAGAAGGACTGAAAGGTCCATTGCAATGAACTTCCAGTACCATACCCTGATGCATGCTATTCAGTGTACCTCCCACAGTACTGTATACCTCAAAGAACATGGTTGAATGCCTTCTCCAAGTCCCCAATACACATGTAGACTGGATCCCCCCCACCAAATCGTAGTGAGAGTAAAGAGTTGGTCCAATGTTCCATGATCGGGATGGAATCTTCATTGATCCTTCTGAATCTGAGGTTCAGCCATTGAACATACAGGTAGTCCCTGACTTACGAGCGCTCTTACTTACGAGGTTCCGGACTTACGAGCTGGCAAACGAGCAGTAAATTTGTAAAGAACACACAAAAAATACATCACTTTTATGTGTTTTTAGATGAAAGTGTGTTAGCTAACCATTTGGAAACAGGTTTCTGAGCATGTTTATGAACTAGTATGAACATTTGTGATGAAAAACGAGTGTTCATAGTAGCGCTAGCATAAATTTTCCGACTTACGACCGAAAATCCGGACTTACGAGAACACGTGTTTCGTGTTCCGACGTAGATTTCGTCTTACGAGATACTCGTAGGAATGGAACTCGCTCGTAAGTCGGGGACTACCTGTACTCTCTTCTCTAGCAAACCTGAATACACCTTACCATGAAGGCTAAAGGCTCCAATATACTCACACGTCCCGTCAGCCACGCGGAAACTGTGCGCAGTCAGCAGACGGTTCAGACTTCATACTTCATGTCCACCTTGAGCGGCTGCAGTCAGCTCCACAGACGAGGGGTGTTTACCTTCAGGACAAATTGAGTTTGCCCATTGGACATGCCTACTGGATTGATAGACATGTCGCAAAAAAAGAGAGAGAGAGCTGGAAGCCCCAGCTGCAGTGGTATTCTGTGTTTATATGTTGTTAATAAAACGTTCTAAAAAAAAAAACCACACAGAGCGCTGGCCCTGCAGCCCACACATCAGACCAGCCCACCAGGAAATCTTCAGACCCTCCTGCAGCCACACTGGACCTGATATTAATTTGCTCGTGACAAATTCCTTCATTTCTCACATTTCAGTCATGGCGTCAATGGAGGAGGAGGAAGAGATCACTTGCCTCTTGGAAAAAAACAAAAGAAAAGGCCTGATCAAGGATGAAGAAGGGAAATTTAATACATTGGTGTCACATACAAAACAGTCTGTCGCCTGGCAGACACAGAGTATGCGTATGCGGTCATAAAAACTGAGCTTTGCACAGACATGTCCTGCGGGCATCCGCTTCGACTCTAGTCTTGTTCGCGCAGACCTCGGCGGACCCACATACGCGTGAGTATACTGGAGGCTTAAGGAGTGATGCCCTGTAATTGAAATATACTCTCTGGTCCCACTTTTTGAACAGCGGTACAACCATCCCAGGCTGCCAATCCAGAGGCACTGCCCCCGATGTCCATGTGATGTTACAACAAAGGCGTGTCAATCAAGACAATGCAGCAACATCCACAGATTTGAGGAACTCATGGTAGATCTCATCCACCCCTGGAGCCTTGCCTCCACGGTGCTCTTTAACTAACTTGGAAACCTCAGCCCCAGGCACAGAAGGACGAACACAGAAGTCCTCAGATTCAGCTTCCTCCATGGAATATCCACCTTATTCCTAGCCCCCATGATGCCTTGCGCGAATTATGGTAACGACTTCCGCCGGAAGTGAGAGCAGCAGTTAAAGCCCAGTCTACTGGCTGTATTTTACACGTTTGTTTTTTTTGTTTTGTTATTAATTACAATGGTTACTTCGTGTTGGGTCAGTGGGTGTTCCTGTCGGGTAGACGTTTGTTCAAAGCGCAGTTTTCACTTCATCCCAAAAATAAGTAAACGTGAAGGATTTATCTCCATCGGAGGAGCTGACAGCTGCCCCTCCTCTGCTCGGATCTGCTCTCGAAGACGTCGTGTTCAGATCACGTTTTCTCCGGTAAACAAAATATTCTACATAAATCATTTTGTGAAACAATTTCAGAACAATGTGAGAGTATAATTTTCTCTGTGTTGGAGCTGTTGTTGTTTTTTTCTTCATGATTTAGCACCGTCTACTAGCTGTGGTTAGCTTAGCATGTAGCGTTAGCATCTGTTAAAGTATTTACTAAACAAATCTGTGGATAAATAATATAACACATGTGTGTGTAATACATTTGCAGTACATACATATACTGTGTGTATGTGTATACTGTATGCACACTGTATATACAGTATATACATACATACTGCACATACATACTGTATTGTTTGTACTGTTTTGATTTTAGGTCCCTGTTACTCTCATGTGAATAAAGCAGTGGGATGCTGTCTGTACAGAAAATATTCCATAACACAAGTTCATCTTTTGTTATTACTACATTTGTTCTATTGAAATATTTATATTTTCAGGAAGGCCTGTACACAAGTCAAACACAGACTGGTCTCCCACACTGACGTTGACAGACACAATAACTCTGAGACGCAGGAGCAGAAGAACAGCAGGTAATGACACAAGCACCTGGCACAATAATTCAAAAATATTAAAGTAAATCTAAGATACAATTACTGAAATCAATCAAAAAAGGCGTTCAATACAGAACAACTGGACTTTATTTGTAACAAACAAGACGTTTCACTTCTCATCCGAGAAGCTTTATCAATTGGGTTTGCAGACAGTCAAGGGAAGCAGTTATAACAGGACAAGCCATTGACACGCACCAACATATTTAAATTGGAAACTAACACCCCCCACATACTTGGGATAACACGTACCTGTGACCCATTCAAAGTTCAGTGTGTGAAAACAGAGCTTACAGAACACACACACATCCTACTGTATGTGAAATGACAAGTCACACTTCACCCATTGATAGCAGGGACCTGTCAAAGTCTTTGTTGTTCTAATTCACAAACAAAGCTCCTCTGTTCTCATCAGGTGTGAGACGCCTGGGAACCAAACCCAGGGCCGGACCATAAGTTTTAGAGAGTTCAAATCTTAGACCTCCTCCTCTGTTTAAAGATGGTTTCTCTCTTTTTACATAAATCGCCTCTTTAACACCTCTCTCAAACCACCTGTGTTCTCGGTCCAAAATATGTACATTTTGGTCCTCAAAAGAGTGTCCCTTGTCTGTGAGGTGGAGGTGAACAGCTGAGTTTTGTCCAGAGGAGGAGGCTCTATGTTGAGACATTCTTCTGTGGATGGGCTGTTT
>JBBPBX010047355.1:0-26190 GCA_038048925.1 Garcialebias charrua | reverse complement strand
TCGGACCCCTCCTCTTCATCATTTACCTCCTTCCTCTAGGTCACATCTTCCGCAAATACGGCGTCCATTTCCACTGTTATGCTGATGACACACAGCTCTACTTGTCATCAAAACCTAACTCCACCCACCCTCCATCCTCACCGACTGTCTCAATGAGCTAAATCACTGGTTTTCTAACAATTTCCTTCAACTAAACAGTAACAAAACAGAAATCATTCTTGTTGGTACCAAAAACTCTATTTCAAAATCAGAACATCTTCTCGTCCCCCTTAACAACTCTCTGCTATCCCCCTCCCCTCAGGTCAAGAGCCTCGGTGTCATCCTCGACACCACTCTCTCCTTCACTTCACACATCAACAATATTACTCGGTCTGCCTATTTCCACCTCCGTAATATTAACCGTCTCCGTCCTTCTCTCACACCCCGCTCCACAGCCATCCTGGTGCACAGTCTTGTGACTTCCCGTATTGATTACTGCAACTCCCTTCTCTACGGCCTCCCCAACAAATCTCTCCACAAGTTACAGATGGTCCAGAACTCAGCTGCCCGTGTCATCACTCAAACCTCCTACTATAACCACATCACTCCTGTCCTGCAGCAGCTCCACTGGCTCCCGGTTAAATCACGCATCATCTTCAAAATTCTACTCCTCACGTTCAAATCTATCCACAACCTTGCCCCTCCTTATCTATCTGACCTCCTACAAATCTCCATCCCATCACGCTCTCTCAGATCCTCCTCTTCGCTACATCTCCATGTACCCTCTGCCCACCTCTCCACCATGGGGAGCAGGGCCTTCACCTGCTCTGCCCCTCACCTCTGGAACGCTCTACCGCCAGACCTTCGAAACACCACCTCCCTTTCTCTGTTCAAGACTGCCCTGAAAACACATCTCTTTAGACTAGCTTATCATTAACTTTACTAAATGTATTTTTATTATTTTGCATTTTATAATCTTTATGTATTTTATATTTCAATTTGTCACTGATAATGTTTGAACTGTATTGGTTTGTTAAGTGTCCTTGGGTGTCCTGAAAGGCGCTTTTAAATAAAATGATTATTATTATTATTATTATTATTATATTTTTTAATGACTGGTTCAAATCTCAGGTGGCACAGTGGCACAGTTGGTAGAGCTCTTGCCTCTCAGCGAGACGGTTGCCGGTTCAAATCCCGGCCGGTGGAATTTCTGGAAGAAGTTCTCTCCGTGCATGTGTGGGTTTTCTCCAGGTACTCACAGTTTCCTCCCACAGAACAAAAACAGGCATGTTAGACTGATTGGAAATTCTAAATTTGGGGTCTGCCACATGCGGCTCTTCACTCCCTCCGCAGCGGCTCTTTCAAGCTTTGACCAAAACTAACATAAAACTGAATAATATTGGTTGTTATAACAACTAAAAGGGCTACTTTTAGCTGTTTTCCTGTAATTACTTTTGCTAATATTTGAATACTGGGAACATTACAAGGAGTAAAACCTACCCACTTTCACTTTATACTTTATTTCTTCAAAGTAGGATATGTAATTTTTCTACAATAAAAAAAAATCACACAACAATACATAGTTTATTGTTTTAGTTTTTAGAAACTGGGCAAAAACTTTGTTTCCCCTTCTTTACAAGAATCCCATCTTTTATTTTGTGTTGGTGTATAAAAAACATCAATAAATGTTAAAAATCATTAGATTCTTTGTTTGTTTTAGAAAAGCGCACTCCAACAAACATAAAGTGGTCCGTGGGCCACTAGTTGAGAATCCCAGTTGTAGCAGGTTTAGTGGCTCCGGACACGTTTAATTTAGTGAACAGAGGGGCAGCAATTGGCTCTTTTGATCATAAAGCTTGCAGACCCCACCTCTCACACAGTGATGGCTGGACATGGGCACCAGTGACCCCCGTGACCCGAAAAGGAAGAAGCGGGTAAAAGATAATGGATGGATGGATCAAATCTCACATTTGAAAGTCTAAAAAAGTCAGCTCTGCCAAAGTCTAAAACCGTATATGAAGCAAAGCTACATATAATACAGGTAGTCCCCGACTTACGAAGGCCTCCACTTACGAAGTTCCGGACTTACGAACAGTAATGTTGTATGCTGGTGTAGATTCTCAATAATGTTGTACAGTTAATACAGCACTGGTGTGTGTTTTTAGATGAAAGTGTGTTAGCTAACCGTTTGTAAACAAAGTTCTGTGCATGTTTATGAACCAGTGTACACTTGTTCAGTCTCATGTTGAAAAACGGGTGTGCAACGCAGCGTTAGCATACATTTTCCGACTTGCGACCAAAAATAATGACGTTTTTGCATTTTATTTTTGTAAATTTGAGCCATTTTTTTTTCTTCTGGAGAAATAAAATGATCTAAGAAGAGAAGTCTGAAACTTTACCCACCCATGAATGTGATGCCAAAGCCCTGCGGTGCCTTCAGGGTCCTTCGTGTCCAGGCGGCCCTGAGCGCCTGCAGGTGCAGCTCCGCGCCCCGCACCAGCAGCACGCGCTCATCGATCCAGCCGAGGAAGAGGAGCTCGGACAGGGCGTCCATCAGCGACTTGTTCCAGAACTGCTGCATGTTCACGCTCTTGAAGCTCGCGAACACCTCGCAGCCGGAGAGGCGCTGCTGAAGCTTCTCCTTCCTGCTGCTCCGTGTCGAGTCCTCCTCGTGTTTCTTGTGCGAGAGCACCAGAGCCAGAGAGAGCGGAGTTAATATGTGGACGAACGTCTCCATCCTCTCGCCTCCGTCACGCGGAGCTGAGTCCACGACTCTCCTTCAGAAGTTCTGCCCAAAAAATAAAAAAAATACTGGCGGTTGTTCTGAACTTAGATTACTTTTTTTTTTTTTTTACAAAATAAAGTATAGTACGGGTTTAAAGACGGTGCTCCTCCACCTAAATAAAGGAAGTGAAGCAGAAACCTCCCTGTAACTGTCAGAGCTGAATATTTTTACCACTCAACAGGAGGGATTTGCGCTGCGTTCATGAACAACTCGTAAACTACACATTCGTCACACACGCGTGTGACATTCAAGGCCCGGGGGCAAAATCAGTGTCAGAGAATCTTTATTGTCATTCGCACCACATGTGGTACATCATATGTGATGATGAAACGAGATTATGTACACAGGGTCCCAGTTACATCCAACAATAAAAAGTAAAATAAAAACAGCAGTAACATCTAAGATGTGAACTAAGAAAAACATAAACTAAAAATACACTACTGATATCATAGAAAACATTACTCCAAACAGCAGCACGAACATGAGTCTGTGTGAGCAGATGAGCACGAATGAATACAGCAGCAACATGGTGTGATATTTCGCAGTGATTATTCTGGTTATTTATTCATGAGTCTAACAGCTTCGAAGCTGTTCTTCAGTCTAGTGGTTCTACACTTAATGCTCCTCAACCTCGTGCCTGAGGGGAGCCAGGCAAAAAGTGTATGTGCTGGGTGAGTGGGGTCCTTCATGATGCAGGTGGCTCTCTTCCTGCATCTGGAGGTGTAAATATCTGTGATGGTGGGGAGACTGACTCCAACAGTTTTCTGTGCAGCCTTCACCACTCTCTGTAAAGCTTTTTTGTAAAGCAAATGTGGCCCTCGTTGACATCTGGCCCCCAAGATTTTATTTTAAATGTAAAATACTTTTATTGCTTTCATTTTTTTCCGTAATCTTTGATTATGATGTCCAAAGTGCAACAGAAAATGTCAAATTTAAATGTTTGAATCACTTCTTGGTCTGCTGCCTTCATACATCTCCTCCTACATGTCTCTGTCTGAGCTACAGCGTGCGCTCCCAGGACATTATTACATGCAGTGTTCCCTCGGTGAGGACTGAACTAGGTAAAAGGGTCTTCTCCTGCTCTGCTCCTGTTTCCTGGAATATCTTGCAAAAAGATTTGAAGATCTCGACCTTGACCTCTCTAAGTGGTTTTAAACATCTGTTAAGCTCCTGACAAAATCCAATGCAGACATGTTCCTGTTTTTAGTTTTCTACACCGCCTTATAATCTAGCTGATTTTTATTTATTTTTTTGCTACTTTTCCTTTTGTTCTTTTTGGTTGCTATTTTTTATTCATTCATTTATTTAATTTGGGGCGAGTGGTGGCGCAGAGGCTAGAGACAGTGCTGTGATCGGAAGATCGCCGGTTCAAGCCCCGGTACCAACAACATCAAAATGTGGATGGAAAAGTTGAAACACCCACACCTACCTCCACCTTCATTGGCCCCACTAGGCCCCTGAGCAAGTCCACCATCTCCTCATTAGTAAGGTCTCTCTTGAAAATGAGTTATTGTGGCTCAATGAGACTACCTGTATAAATAAAGGGTAAATGAAAAAAAAAAAATGAGTAAAAAAATATTTAAATGCCTCTTTGATGACTGACTATTGTTGTTGTTATTCAGATGGACCAAATGAAACCAGTCAAACTCTTGTTGAGGAACCTGCACCCAAGAAAAGATGGTGGGTATCCGAGTTAATGTAGATTCTGAAACCGGCCCTTAGTTTGAAAAAGGTTTTAATTTTGGCCCCCTTCTGTAAGTGGGTTTGACACCCCTGTGCTAACAAGACTCCCGCAATCCGAAAAGGAAAAAGCAGGTAAAGATAATGGATGGATGGAATGCTAACAACTGAACATTTGTCAAAACCAAATAACATTAAATGGCCTTAACCCTTTAAAGTATATCATCATAACATATTTTAATATTTAACGTAAACCACATAACATTAAAATATTTACATTTAAAGTAATTGGTTTTATTATGAAAATGTTTGCAGATGACATTGTAATCTGTGTTAAGAACAGGGAACAGGTGGAAGATAACTTAGAGGGGGGAGGTATGCACTTGAAACAAGCTCAGCATCCTCCTCTATTGCCACAAGCCAGACAGACATACCACCCTCCTTTGACCATGCTGTCCTGTCACACCTCAAATCTACCACCTCAGTCACGGACCCTCCTACTTGTTGGTCTTCAACCAAATCAGAAGACACTGATACCTCCTTTGCCTCCCCCCTCTGCTTCTCCAGAAGTCAGAGGAAGCAGCTGAAGAGACTGAACCAGAATAAGGCGGCAGGTCCAGATGGTGTCAGTCCCAGAGTCCTGAATGTCTGTGCAGAGCAGCTCATGGGGTTCTGCAGCACATCTTCAACCTTAGCCTGACCCAGGAGAATGTCCCCGTGTTGTGGAAACACCATGCCTTGTTCCAGTGCCAAAGAAAACTCACCCATCAGTCCTCAATGACTATAGACCTGTTGCCCTGACATCCCACATCATGAAGGTCCTAGAGAGACTCCTGGTCCACCTGACTAAACAAACAAGCACGTCAGGACCCACTGCAGTTTGCTTATCGGCATGGACTTGGGAGTTGAAGATGCCATGCACCTGCAAACTCACTGTCATCTAGAAAAGGCAGACATCACTGTGAGTCATGTTCTTTGATTTCTCCAGTGCATTTAACACAATCCAGCCTGATTTGCTTTGTCAGAAACTCCAGACGCAGGTGGAGGCCTCAACAATCACCTGGATCAAGAGTAACTGACAAACAGACCACAGTTTGTAAGAATGAAGGGCTGTAGGTGGTCAGTAGCTCAGGTGAACCACAGGGGACTGTACTCTCACCATTCCTTTTCACCCTGTACACTTCAGATTTCCAGCACAAAATGGACTCCTGTCTACTGCAGAAATATTCAGATGACTCTGCAGTGGTCGGGTGTATCAGATATGGACAAGAAGCAGAGTACAGGGAAGTGGTGGACTGCTTTGTGGCATGGTGCGGAAACAATCATCTCATCTTGAATGTGAACAAAACAAAGGAGATTATTGTAGAGTTCAGGAGAAACAGGAATGTTTCCACCATGGGAGAAGAAGTGGAGGTGGTGGAGAAGTACATATACTGTACCTTAGTTCACCTGGACAACAGACTGGACTGGAGATGCAACACTGAAGCGTCTACAAAAACGGACAGAGCAGACTGTACTTCTTGAGGAAGCTGAAGTCAAAGTCAACTTTATTGTCAAAACTGCAATATGTACGGGACATGCACAGGATTGAAATTGCATTCCTCTCTGTCCCTCGGTGCAACAGTAAACATTTAAACACTAGAACACTAAAACATTTAATAAACATAAGCATAAAATGAAATAATAAAAGTGTAATACTGTCCTGAGTTTTTGCATAGTAGTTTTTGCATAGTAGTAGTACGAAAGTATGAAAAGTTACAACACTAAAACACTAAACATTTAATAAACATAAGCATAAAATGAAATAACAAAAGTGTAATACTGTCCTGAGTTTTTTGCATAGTAGTATAAAAGTGTAAAAAGTATATCTATAAAATAAAATAAATCCTTCAGTGTTTGTAGCAAGATGCTGCATATCTTCTATAAGTCTGTTGTAGAGAGTGTCATCTCTCCTGCCATCATCTGCTGGGGTAGCAACACCAGAGCAAGTAACTTAAAAAAGATAAACAAGCTCATAAAGAAGGCTGGCTCAGTTCTGGGGACTCCTCTACCTTTGGAGATGATTGTACAAAGAACGATTCTTCATACAACGAAAAACATTATTGACAATCCTCAGCATTCTCTTCATCAGCACCAAGTTCCTGGGAGTGCACGTCTCAGAGGACCTGTCCTGGAGCAGGAACACTGCATCACTGGCCAAGAAGGCTCACCAGCGTCTCTACTTTCTCCGCAAGCTGAAAAGGGCTGGAGCTTCAACCCCCATCATGTGCACCTTCTACAGAGGTGCCATAGAAAGTGTCCTGACCAGCTGCATCACTGTGTGGTTTGGTGCATGTACTGCATCCTGCCGCAAGAGCCTCCAGCGCATCGTGAGAGCAGCTGAGAAGATCGTCGGCACCTCCTTGCCCTCACTGCAGGACTTACACAGCAAACGCCTCACTCGGAAAGCCCACTGCATGGCAGGTGATCCCACACACCCACTACACAGCTGCTTCAGACTGCTGCCATCAGGGAGGAGACTGAGGAGTCTCCAGGCTCGAACCAGCAGACTGAGAGACAGCTCTGTTCATCAGGCAGTCAGGATGCTAAACACTCTGCCTGCTCTGCCTCCCCTCCCATTTGAACTGCCTTAACACAAAAAACTTTCTCACACATTACCACTCAACACAAAGTTTTTAACACTGGACTTTGTGTCATCAAACGGGTTATTCACTAAACTCTCGGTCATGTGTGTAATGTTATGTCTGCTCCTCAGTGTGGACACCATCCAGACGGGCAGCACTTGGAGATACTCAGTCAGGCTTTATTAAGTCTTCAACACGAACACATGTACAACTCACGAGCGTCACTCCACAACCAACGGTGCATCACCTAATGTGTCCCCTGGTGCCCCAGTACCAACACATTGGTTCCTAGTGTCTGCTCACACAACATCTCCCCTTTTTAGCTTAGCATCCATACTATGCCTTTAAACTTAAATTGTCCTCATTGATTATGAACATGCTGAACAGACATACCCACACCCTTTTAAATGCTTTTACCAAGTGAACAGATTATACTAGTACTTTATCATTAATACTACAAACAACTATAACTTTGACCTATCTAGGGGTCAGGGTCGACTACCTGCGTCCCCAGAGCTGTGCAGGGATTATTCTGCCCTGTGGGCCACAGCTCACTTCTCTATGAATGCTATTTACAAGTCTAGTCTCTGCAGGATTCAGGAACTGGACCTGAACCTTCAGTCTTTTCTTTTCTCTTCTTCTTTCTCTTCTTCTTCTCTTTCTTCTTCTCTTTTTTCTTCTTCTTCCGTTTCTTTGGAGGATGGTTTTCTTCTGAACTTCCTTCCGGCTCAGTTTTTACCATCTGTGGTGTTTGGTCTTCTGGTACCGGGTCGTGTTTGGGTTCCTTCTTGGTACCTTTTTGCTTCAGTTTTTCTCTTCCTGCAGGTGGGTTGAAGCTTCTAGTCTCCAACATTGTCATCACTCTTTTCATCTGAAGCTCCGGTCTCTGTTTCAGGCTGAGCTTCCTCTTCCGACGTCTCTTCGTTTTGGTCAGAATCAGAGAGGATTGTTCCTTGGCGCCCTCTGCTGGAGAAGCTTCAGACTTCAGCTCCATGTTGCTCTTCTGTGCTGTTTCTGTCGGACTCTCCTCCACATCTTTAACCTTCTGGTTCCTGGTCTCTCTGTAGGACTCCTCAGGCTGTGACTCCGGCCCGGATGCTTCGATGATGACGACGTCCTCATCCATCTGGACTGCTCCCACTCTGGCTGATCTGCACACAGCTGCAAAATGTCCCTTCTTTCGGCATTTCCTGCACTCTGCGTCTCGTGCTGCACAGTTCACTTTGTTATGTGCAGGTGATTTACCACAGCGTCCACAGTACTTGTATCCTTTTTGGATTTCACTCTGTCTGTCTGTTTCGTGTGGTTTATGTGCTCGGTTGTCGCTGAAAGTTCTTTTCTTGAAATTTAATAAGTCCACATTAGCATGCTGTGTTGCTCCCGTCGTCTCTCTCACGATCGGTTGTTGTTTCTTAATCTCTTCATGTCGTCTTATTTGTTGCACCGCCTTTTCTAACGTTAGTTCACTGTCCATCTGCAGTTTCTCCGACAGGCCCTGGTGCTGTATGCCCGCCACCAACCTGTCTCTTATCATCTCATCTTGCAGTGGTCCATACTGGCAGTTTTCTGCTAACTTATAGACTGCGCCTATGAAGGATTCAGCTGATTCACCAGCGTCTTGGTTTCTTTTGTTAAAACGTGCCCGCTCATATATGACGTTGTATTTGCCAATAAAGTGTCTGTCAAAAGCTTCTTTTACACTCTTGTATTTCTTAAGCTCATCCTGACTCAATCCCAGTGTTCCTAAAATGTCATCCGCTTTATCGCCCATCGTGTAAACTAACGAGTTCACTTGATAGCTTTCGTCTTTACCGTCCAATCCGGCTGCTATCCGAAACCTTTCGAAGCGGCGAATCCAGTTGGGCCATGACGAATAATCACTGAAATCCAAGTTTTCAGGTGGGTTGATCGAGAACAGGGAATCCATCCTCTGTTCGTCGTGTCCGCGGCGTTAGCTTAGCAGTGTCGTCCACGAGGCGTTAGCCTAGCACACTCGTTCACTCGGCGTTAGCTTAGCTCCTCGTTCACTCACGGGACGCGCCGTGTTAAAACTGCTGCTTTCTCACCGACGTCGACGTTGCGGAGACGGGCTTCTTCACTTCTGACACCATGTAATGTTATGTCTGCTCCTCAGTGTGGACACCATCCAGACGGGCAGCACTTGGAGATACTCAGTCAGGCTTTATTAAGTCTTCAACACGAACACATGTACAACTCACGAGCGTCACTCCACAACCAACGGTGCATCACCTAATGTGTCCCCTGGTGCCCCAGTACCAACACATTGGTTCCTAGTGTCTGCTCACACAACAATGTGCTCATTCAGTTTGCACTATTATTTGCACTAATGTTTGTATTACATCACTGCCTATAGTCATACTACTGTTTACATTCACCGTTTACATTTATTACTACTGTTTACATTTATTACTACTGTTTACATTTATTACTGTTTACATTTACACTACTTTTATATCTACACTACTGCAGTGCTGATACAGTATTCTCTGACCAGCCTTATTTAAGGATGCCCAATGTGCCTATATGTGCCTTACTGCATATGCCACTTTGCCTCTATACCAACATCAACAATCAAACTTCTACAAATCAAATCCCTCCTACAAGTCAACCATCTGTTAATCACACCTTCTCTTTTTCTCCGTTCTCAGTCAGTGAGGTAAATAAACTGTTAAATGATCTTGATCCAAAAAAATCTGCAGGTCCAGATGAACTTCCACCTTATTTCTTAAGGCTGGCTGCTCATATCATCACAGTCCCTGTGACCCACATCTTTAATCTGTCCATAAGCCAAAACACCATTCCGGATGCTTGGAAAACAGCCTTTGTTCTTCCTTTGCTGAAGGGAGGTGACCCCACCTCACTGAACAATTATCGACCGATCTCTAAACTCTGCATCTTAGCCAAGGTTCTAGAAAAACTGATAAACTCTCAGATCAAAAATTATCTGGACTCATTTAACATCTTACCTCTCCATCAATCTGGTTTCAGGAAAAAACACAGCACAACAACTGCTTCTCTGAAGGTTCTGAATGATGTTGTTGAAGCATTGGATGCTAAGGACTATTGTGCTGCACTTTTCTTAGACCTGTCTAAAGCTTTTGACACTGTGGATCATAACATCCTGTGTCATAAGCTCTCAGAAATCGGTTTCTCTGATCACACCATCGGTTGGTTTTCTAACTATCTTTCCAATCGGAGGCAATGTGTTCAACATAACGGTACTTCTTCCAGCTATTTAACAGTTAAAAATGGTGTACCACAAGGCTCAGTTTTAGGACCCACTCTCTTTACAATCTACATAGCTAATGTAGGTCACTGCATCCCTGATGCATCCTTACATTTCTATGCTGATGATACAGTTGTTTATTGCCGAGCTAAAACAGTAGCTAAGGCTTTCCAGTTACTGCAATCCGCTTTTGACATCATCCAGTCAGATTTGTTCCGTCTCAAACTTGTCCTAAATGCTGATAAAACAAAAGGGATGTTTTTTTCAAATAGGAAGGCGGTTCCAGCAGATCCTCCTCTGATTTTTTCTTCAAATGGTGTCCCTATTGAGTTTGTTGATTCCTATAAATATCTGGGTATCCTGATCGATTCACATCTCTCTTTTAAACTCCACGTGGAAAACCTAGTGAAGAAACTGAAAGTTAAACTGGGTTTCTTTTTCAGAAACAGATCATGTCTATCACTGAATGTCAGGAAACGCCTTGTGTCTGTGACTTTCCTTCCCTCCATTGATTACGGTGACATTCTCTACATGAATGCTCCTACAAGCACCCTGCGGATGTTGGATGTTGTCTATCATGGTGCACTAAGATTCATAACTGGTTGTGATTATCGTACCCACCACTGCACCCTGTATTCACTGGTTAACTGGACATCATTAACCTCACGCAGACTCTTCCACTGGTACATTTTCATCTTTAAATCACTTCTTGGTCTGCTGCCCTCATACATCTCCTCCTACATGTCTTTGCGTGAGTGCAGCTACAGTGTGCGCTCTCAGGACATGATTACCTGCAGTGTTCCGTCAGTGAGGACTGAACTTGGAAAAAGGGCCTTCTCCTACTCTGCTCCTGCTTCATGGAATATCTTACAAAAAGATCTGAAGCTCTCGACCTTGACTTCTCTAAATGGTTTTCAGAATCTGTTGGAATCCTGGCAAAAACCAATGCAGATTTGTTCCTGTCTTTGATTTTATACGTCTACCTTATAATGTTTTGCTAGTTTTTTGATACTTTGTTAAAAAAAAAAAAAAAAACTTTCTTTTGTTTTTTTCTCTCTTTTGTTTTCTATTGTTTATTGTTTGTTTGTTTATTGTTTAAGGAAATTCTACCACTGCTGTTCATTGTTCTTTAGTTTTAGCAGGTCGCTTTCGTAAATGAGCCCATGAGGTTCAAAAGATTTACCTGACTAAATAAAGGTTGAATGAAATACCTCATACATATACTGTGTACATTAACTCATATGCTGCTTTGCCACTCTTTGCAAATGTCAATGCTAGAACCTTCAGTTTATTTTATAGATATACTTTTTATACTTTTTTATACTACTATGCAAAAACTCAGGACAGTATTACACTTTTATTATTTCATTTTATGCTTATGTTCATTAAATGTTTAGTGTTTTAGTGTTGGTGTAAATTTTCATACTTTTATACTACTATGCAAAAACTCAGGACAGTGTTACACTTTTACTATTTTATGCTTATGTTTATTAAATGTTTCAGTGTTTTAGTGTTTAAATGGTTACTGTTGCACCGAGGGACTGAGAGAAACGCAATTTCAATCCTGTGTATGTCCTGTACATATTGCAGTTCTGACAATAAAGTTGACTTTGACCAGACTGTCCACCCGCTTCAGATGTTATCAGTCTATTAAATGGCCCCTATCATTTATCATCACTCCCATTCCTATCCCTCAGCATGCCCCTACTGTACCTACTAGTAGGTTTAAAGGTACGTTGTCACCATTACAAGCGATGACAGCAGGCTCCGTCTTTAGCAAAGTGTTAAACTTTCGAGTAAAGTGTCTTGGGTTAGGTTTAGGGTCTTGGTTAGGTTAGGCACAAGGGTAACTGGGTTAGTTTTAGGGTTGGTCCTCTGGGTCAGGTTTCAGGTTAGGTTGAGGAAAACTGTTACATAAGCTGAAAAAACAAAAACGCTACACTTCCAGGTTTACTGAAACACGCTGCCTACTCACAGCGATTATAACGCTGATAACGTTATGCTAGTATAGGTTACCTATTCTCTTACGGCTTGTTAGTAAATGGCCTTATGGACAACATGATGTATACACTTAAATCCGCCAATAACTGTGAGGACCATTAAAACAATGATAACTTGTGCTTTACTAATCTCTTTGATCAAACTTTATGGTTTGTTTGATGTAGATGTTCTGGATTTAAAAGCACATTGTGACTCATTTTGGTAAAATTTAATTTTTTGAGAACAGTGAAGTAAATAAAGGCCTATAGTTTTATTGAACTCCATGCCTCTGACCTGTTCCCTCCATTTATCCCTCCATTTTCTTCTGCTTATCTGGGGTCAGGTCGTGGGTGTAGCAGCCTAGGGAAGCCCAGACTTCCCTCTCCCCCAGTCATTTGGGCCAGCTGCTCCAGGGGAATCCCAAGGCGTTCCCAGGCCAACCAAGAAACATACGTAGTCCCTCCAGCGTATTCTGGGTCTTCCTCTGGGTCTCCTCCCAGTGGGACGTGCCCGGAACACCTCACTAGGGAGGCATCCTAACCAGATTCCCAAGCCACTCAACTGGCTCCTCTGAATGTGGAGAAGCAGTGGCTCTACTCTGAGTCTCTCCTGGATGACTGAGCTTCTCACTCTATCTCTAAGGGAGAGCCCAGACACCCTGCGGAGAAAACTCATTTTGGTCGCCTCGCCTGTATCCGTGATCTCGTTCTTTCGGTCACAACACAAAGCGAGTCATGACCATAGTAGATCAACTGGTAAATTGAGAGCTTCGCCTTTTGACTCAGCTCTCTCTTCACCACGACAGACCGGTAGAGCGCCCGCTTCATTGCTGATGCTGCACCTATCCGCCTATCGATCTCATGCTCCTTTCTTTCCCTCATTCGTGAACAAGACCCCAAGATACTTAAACTCCTCCACTTGGGGCAGGACCTCCTCCCCGACCCGGAGAGGGCACTCTACCCTTTTCCGGCTCAAGACCATGGCCTCGGATTTGGAGGAACTGATCCTCATCCCGGCCGCATCACACTCGGCTGCAAACCGCTCCAGCGAAAGCTGTAGATCACGACCTGATGAAGCCAATACAACCACATCATCTGCAAAGAACAGAGAAGCCACCAAAACGGATCCCCTCAACACCTTGGCTGCATATAGAAATTCTGTCCATAAAAATTATGAACAGAATCGATGACAACGGGCAGCCTTGGCAGAGTCCAACTCTCACTGGGAACGAGCCTGACTTACTGCCGACATTGTGGACCAAGCTCTGACACCGGTCGTACAGGGACCTAACAGCCCGTATCAAAGGGCCATAATCCCGGAGCCACACAGGGTTCCCCGAGGGACGCAGTCGAATGCCTTCTCCAAGTCTACAAAGCGCATGTAGATAGGTGGGCAAACTCCCACACTCCCTCCAGGACCCTGCTGAGGGTGTAAAGCTGGTCCAGTGTTCCACGACCAGGACGTAAACCACACTGCTCCTCCTGTATCCCAAGGCTCGACTATCCAACGGACCCTCCTCTCCAGAACCCCTGAATAGACCTTAAGCTTAAGAGTGTGATCCCTATACTGTAGGAACACACTCTACGGCCCCCCTTTTTGAATAGGGGGACCACCACACCAGTCTGCCAATCCAGGGGAGCTGCCCCCGATGCCCACGCAATATTGCAGAGTTAAGCCAACACACCCCACAACATCCAGTCTTAAGGAACTCTGGGCGAATCACATCCACCCCCGNCCTGAATAGACCTTACCAGGGAGGCTTAAGAGTGTGATCCCTATAGTTGGAACACACTCTACGGCCCCCCTTTTTGAATAGGGGGACCACCACACCAGTCTGCCAATCCAGGGGAGCTGCCCCCGATGCCCACGCAATATTGCAGAGTTAAGCCAACACACCCCACAACATCCAGACTTAAGGAACTCTGGGCGAATCACACCCACCCCTGGGGCCCTGCCACTGAGGAGCTTTTTAACCACCTCGGTGACCTCAGCACCAGAGATTGGAGAGCCCGACCCAAAGTCCCCAGGCTCCTCAGTGGAAGACGTACCGGTGGGATTGAGGAGGTCTTTGAAGTATTCTGCCCACCGACCCACGACATCCCGAGTTGAGGTCAGCAGCACGCCAACTCCACAATGTTTTGGTGGCGTACCCTGTTCCCTCCAGTTATTTTAAATCTGTAGCAATCCAGTCAGTTTGCACTCTAAACAAAGTACAAATTTAGATCTTTCACTGTTGGAGAACATTAGATTTGCTAGAACAACAATCCCAATTTTGATGTCTTGAAATTATTTCCAGAAATACAGTAGCATATACTGTATATATTTTCTTCTTTCGGCTGCTCCCTTCTACAGAGATCACCAAAGCGAACTGCATAACTCACACGAAGACTTGGAAATTGTTTTTCACCAATGTCCTTCCTGACACAACTGCAGACCACAGAGCTACCACAGCTCTCTGTGTGGAGCTGAGAGCTGCTGTCTAGGGTACCTGGGGAGCAGATGGTGGGGGTTAATGGTCTTGGTCAAGGGCCCAGAGTGGGGCAAATGAGGGTGGAGGCAGATGTGAGCGCGCGGTTCACCTTCCCCACACACATTTTGATGTTGGTCCGGGGAATCGAACTGGTGACCTATCACAGGCTCGTCTTCTCTAACCCCTGTGCCACCACTCCTCCATTTCCAGAAATAAACTTTAAAAATAAGTGCTAACAAACCATCTTTGCCACTTGTTTGTTAGTTGTTACAAAGTAGGAAGTGTTGTGAATGAATAAAGTTTGATATTTTTGTGACTTTGGTCTTGTTGATTGGCCTAATAGCATAAAAATCAGTAAAAATAGTCACAAGTCTTCCCCGTTATTAGGGATTGAAAAGTTTGGAAAACACTGCTATAAAAGACGCTTTTAAAACTTAAATGTTCTCAATTTGGCATCATTTTATCAAGAGTCTTCAAAAGCCCTCTGAGTCTGACACCATTTTAAGCCATACCAAAACACTTTATTTATAAAGCACTTAAAAACAGCAACAAGGCCAACCAAAGTGCTGTACAGCAGAAACACGTAAATACAGTACACAATAAAATGCATACAGTAGATCCACAGACGTAAAGATGAGAACTGACTAAAATAACAAAAACACAGTGACGTTAAATCAACTCACACTGTATCGAAAGTCAGAATAAAAGTAAGTTTTTAAACGAGACTTAAAAACAGTGAGTCTGACATGCAGTGGTAACTCATTCCACAGTTTTGGACCTGCAACAGAGAAAGCCCTTTCACCTCTGAGCTTAAAACAAGTGTCTGGAACCAATAAAAGCATCTGGTCTGCTGACATCAGAGAGCGCTGTGGGGCATATGGCTGCAGCAGATCAATGAGATAGGAGGGGGCAGAACTGTTCAGAGATTTAAAAGCATACAAGATTTTTAAATGAATTTGTAAGTAAATCGGGAGCCAGTGCAGGAAGGCCAGAACTGGAGAAATGTGCTCACTTTTAAAAATCAGGCTGCAGCATTTTGGACTATTCAATGAAGCCATAAAAACGCAACAAAGTCCAGAAGTAATTTTTATTTTTCAGAAGAAGAAGAAAAAAAAAGCCACTAAGCTCACAAAATAGCTGCTTATGAAACTGTGGGTTTACAAAAAAAGCTGCCATTGTCCACAGCAAACTGGTGCATGTTTAATTTTGGGTTGCTCTGCTTTAATAATTAACAACTATTGATTAGAATGAATAATTTGCTGTATATAAAAAAATGAGACCACTTTTAAACAAATGACACTGGTTAAAGACAATATTATGCTTCATCAATGGGAAATGTGTAAAAATTGATTTATAAAAAATGATTGAACTACAGAATCTGATACAAATACTAGATGGTAGTTTTCCTCATATTGTGATCCATTTTTTCTTTAAAAATTAAAAGATGCAGAAACTAAACTCAAAATGTCACCAATTTTTACTCATTTGAAAATAAATTATATATCCAAGTGTTTTCAAAAACGTACATCAATATATATAATAAACAATCAAAACGTTGTTTAGCAAAAGTTACTGTAGAAACAAACGGAAAAAAGACTTTACCCCGTTAAATAGAAAACGGCAAAATAACTTTTTTTTTATATAAATTCAGTAAAACTGATTACATTTTTCAAGTTACATCATCTGAAATACTGTAACAGAATCACCTCATTTCAGCTTTAGAGCACTTTTGGTTTCTCTTGGAGTAAAGAAAAGTGACTGAACGATGGTAACTTTTTCAACCTGGCTGCTTATTCACTTTTTTAAAAAAACATGTAAAGTTTAGTTGAAGTAGCCTATAAACACTCAAGCTAACAGAAAATACACAAGAGACTCTCAAACCAGTTTCTGGGTTTTATAAGCCCACAGATCCCATCACAGCTCTCAGGAAGCTCCTGACCTACGTCATTTACTAAGTTTCTGTTTTCATTATTCAGGCTTCTCACCAAATCAATCAATAAATATTTATGTTGCAAAACTTATCAAATGTAAATACATTAAATCAGAAATGTAGAGATAAAAGTATAGATAAAAACAAAAAGACCAGCATGATTATTTCAAAATAAACTAAACTAATTCCCTCCACCTATAATGAACATGAACAATCATTTAAAGAATGCTAAAGCTAAAGATGGCTTCATGACACATATACTAGACGAGTCTAGTTTCCTATCAAGTGGCTCCAAGAATATTCCCTGAAATGTGTACATGTATAGTATAAACAGCAAAAGTACATCCGACTATCCTGTAAATTTAGACACCATTTTTTCCTTTCACATAACCTTTATAAGGTTATATGTGCAGAGGATTGTGCCGCTGTGATATAAAAGATGAATACAAACTCTTGTAAAAACAAACTCCATATAATGAGACACTAATAACGCCAAGTGAAATTAAAACTACAAATATTGTATCACAATTGCTCCCAAGAAACTTTTTTTTTTCCCACAGCGCTACAGGTAGAAAGACTTAAAGTACACCACAGCCCCACCACAAACCCATGCTTAGTCAAGCTCAGATGACATCAAGGGAAAAAATACATCTCTTTGGTCAACATGGACACAATGCAAGGAATCTGCTTCTTTGCATTAAAGCCTGGTGAATAGGAGACGGACTCGAACTCCACTGCCACCTTGTGGTTGACTCGTGTCATGATGTGCTGCAGCTCCAACTGTTGCCCATATTTGCTGAGGGCGTCACACAAGGACTGGATAAACCAGGAGCCGGACGTCGTATTCCTCCAAGAGTAATAACCTGCACATGCAGAAGTGATGGAATTAGGACTGAATTAAGACAATTAAATGATTAGTATATGAAAAAAATGTTTATATGGTTGGGCACCTGGGGCGGTGGAGTAGGCATACAGAAAGTCTGCCTCCACAGGAATCCTAGTGGTCTCCTCTGAGCCATCTGCTTCCACACCTCCATCCAGTTCAGTGCCTCTGCAAGCCTACACATTGTGCACACAAATAGACAAAGTATATTTTCAACACAGCAAGCTACAGCAGGTGAAGAATTAAAATAAACCCCCATACCTGAACAAAGAATAATTTAGGCTTTCCCACCAGTGATTTACAGCGATCGCCTCGGAAAAGAGACGTTAGCTGGTTGAGCTCGATTGAGCTATCGGTGCCGTAAAACACACCTTCGTCTCCGTGACTCAACAGAACACAGACAAACGAGGCAGAGTTGCTGTGATTTTCCAGAGACACTTAAAAAACAAAAACATCATCCATCAGAACATAAAAAAACATGGTGCAGCTTTTGATGGAGAGTTTCCAAAAGCAGTCTGCAATATATTTTCTGTATTTACAGAACATGCACATACGTTCTGGATAAAGATGCACTGATCCGATATTAGTATCAGTAGCGATATCTAAAAAAATTATTGATCAGGTATCGGTGACAATGTGACTGATCCATTAGGATAGGAGCCGATTGCTGCTTATTTTCTAGCAAAGTTAGTTTTTTCCGCTTATTTTAGTTCCTTTATGATAAAGGAACTAAAATAAGCGGAAAAAACTATAACTGATTTATTTTACATTATATTACGAATTCCTGAACGACTTGAAAGGTTTGTTGAAGTTTATTATTTCATGTTTGACCAAAGTTGTCAACTAGGCCTGTCACGATAACAAATTTTGTTGGGTGATTAATTGTCTCTGAAATTATTGCGATAAACGATAATATTGTTTGAAATTTAACAATAATTATTTGTCAAATTTTAGAAGAAATGTTGATTTGCTTGTAGTGTAGTACCTTTTTTGACCACCTGATGGCAGTATAAAACTGTTGGAACCAAAGGATGGATAGTTGAGCAGCGTGTCTCTTTAAGAAAAATGGGAGGGAGGTCCCTTGATGTAACATGGGCTGATATGATGACATGGCAGACGCTCGGTGGTTTGAGCTCTTTATTACGGAGCCCCCGAGGGGACATGGGGAATTTTTTTCTTCTGCGTTCCCTCGCAATAGTTTTGCATTCTCACGCAAAAGTTGTGTTCCCTCGCAATAGTTTTGCGTTCTCACGCAATACTTTTGCGTTCCCTCGCAAAAGGTTTTGCGTTCCCTCGCAATATACCGGTATTGTTACCTCACAGACAACAGCAACAATGTACCGGTAACAGACACCCGTATTTGAGGTTCATGCAGGAGTTTGTGACTTGGCGCTATATAAATAAATCAAATTGAAATTTTAAATCATCCTTAAAGCTGCACTATGTAACTTTGTAATGTAGTCTGTAACTTTTCTAACAATATATTTTTAACATATTTCTTCACTCTGTCACTATCTACTGACAAACTGGCAAAGGTGGGCACCAAACCGCTATGGACCGCTAATGCGCTAATCCGCTTATAGCGTACCTAAACATTTTTATCAGCGTTACAGCGGAGTTACTAACTTTTATAATTCATAAGCGGATTTGTGCTATTTTTATTTAAAATGCAGTACCGCTAATAACTAATTATCTATCAGTAAAAACGAAAAAAAAAAACTTATTTACAGGCTCTTATGCTGGCTCCGTAGCTGCTTGTTTACTTTCCCCCCTTGGTGAGGGAGCAGAGAGGAGGGTCGGAGGGGGGGAGGGAGCAGAGGGGAGAGGGGAGGGAGGGTCGGAGGGGGGGAGGGAGCAGAGGGGTGAACAGACGTGGATCTATTCTACCATGTAGGCAAATGAATGGCCCGCCCCGGCCAGTCACCTACTAACATTGCTGCTGCTTGTTAATGTACATTTAACATAAAAATAATTATAGTTACGATGAAAACAATCATTAAAAAACGCAATACAAAAACCGGTCGATTTCTGTATCCCCCCCTACTAAAAATGGACTATTCCATCTTGACATCTTCCGGGTCAGAGGTGAACTCGGATGCTAACGATTATGGCTAGCTGGTTGCGCTGGGTCTTTTCATAAATCCGCAGAGAACCCCGCTGTTTCAAGCCAAATTAACCCGGCCGGAGGATTCTATTGTGTGTTCTGTGTCCACCACGCGACGGTGAGTCGTTAGTTTTATGTATTTGGGTTGCTTTTTATGTATAAATGCGGTGGCGAGACGCCCGTGTATTTGAGATTTAAAAGTGGTGTTAGGGATTAAAGATCATTCTCTTTTTTGTTAATTTCGTGGCCGAATAGAATATATGTACGTAAAGTATTAAATAAATCCTTTGATTTTTGTAATTTCATCCTCTTAGGATCATTTTAGTTACTTTTCATTAAATCTGTTGACTGCCTATAGAATTTTGGAATTGGTTTAATTTATTTTTCGGTTGCGCAACAAAAATAAATTACTATTTGTTTTTTGAAACAATATTGAATATAAATAGCGGTTTAAATTAGCTTCCCCTAATTTTCATAAGACATTTGTGCTTTTGAAATTGTGGACCTAAAAAAATTAATAAGCGTTTTAGAAGTTGTGGAACTAATTTTTTGATTAGCGTTGCCCACCACTGCAAACTGGTGTTAGACAAAGTAATCTCTGGAAAAAAAATAGTCCCCTTGCTTCTCTATCAGCATTTATAAAAACACTAAAAACACAGAGTGACCCGGACAATGACCAGCCAATAAAAACAGAGTTGTTTGTCACGCCCCAACCCACGCCCCCGCCTGTCCCAGCCTCAGCGCCGCGGCTCGTTCTCATTCAAAGGATTGCAAAGCGATGCAGGACTGTTTTGTATGTGACACAAATGTATTAAATATCCCTTCTTCATCCCAGAGCTGGACTTTTATTTTGTTTTTTTGCCAAAAGTCAAGTGATCGCTTCATCCTTCACTCACAGGAATGAGGAAATTGATTTGTCACGACTCACGAGCGAATTAAATCATGTCCAAAGTGGCTGGTGAAGCTCTGCTGATTTCAGGGTGTTTTTGTGTTGTTGGACGAGTGATTCATGGTTTTATTATATTTTTTTAACCGTTATATTAACATATAATCACAGAACTTCGCAGCGTCTGCCACAGGACATGTAGTGGGGGCGGAGCATTCCAGACATTCCAGACATCGACTGACAGACACGAGGAAGTCACGAGCGAATTAAATTATGTCCAATGTTGCTTCGTGAAGCTCTGATGATTTCAGGGTGTTTTTGTGTTGTTGGACAAGTGCTCCATGGTTTTATAATATTTTTTAAAACGTTTTATTAACATATAATCACAGAACTTCGCAGCGCAGACAGGACATGTAGTGGAGGCTGAGCATTCCAAACCTGCACTGACAGAAAGAGGAAGTCACGAGCGAATTAAATCATGTCCAACGTTGCTGCGTGAAGCTCTGATGATTTCTGCTGGTTTTTGTGTTGTTGGACAAGTGCTCTATGGTTTTATTATATTTTTAAAACGTTTTATTAACATATAATCACAGAATATTGAAGCGCTCCGAGCGGACATTCAGCAGGGGGCAGAGCTGCAGAACTCAAGTTCAACAGAGAATGGACTGTGGCTCCCCCTCAGAGTCGTATGGCTCTGAGGGGAGGGAGCAGAATGCTTTTACCTGCTGGAAATTTTTCTAAGTCCCAGCGTCCTGCTGAAATTGCATAGTTCACCTTTAAATATAAGGATATCCAGTGTGTGCTGCAGTGGTAACATTAATTTTACTTTGTATATTTCACGTTCATGCTCCGTGGATTCTGCTGTGACTTCCTCGTTTGAGCCGACGCAGGCAGCCTGTTCTCAGTCTGTCCCTCCGAGGAGCGATGGTTCTAGGGACCGTCAACAAATTACTGTATTTTCAGAGTATTTGTCACGCAGTACCATGTATCATAACTAAAGTTTTCTCAGTATATTTCTGCAAGGTAATAAATCGTGAATTTTCTCACCATTTAAAATCCAAAACAACAAGGTGGCACTTGTGTTTCAAAAGTACTGTTACTTTCTTTTAAAGCATCAACGTTCATGCTCAATCATCCAGACACAAAATACAATAATGGTCAGTCAGGTCATCTGGACAGTTTCTTTTTTGTGGAAAGATGTTTTACCCTCTATTTGGAGGGCTTTATCAGTTACCAGCAAAACCAGCAAACTGGTTGGTCCACTAAAGGAGTTTACTGTTTAGTGGGGAAAACATCCTGATGCATGCTCAATAATCCAGGTAGAAAAATCTACACGCAGCTGGTTTTGGTTGTCAGCAGAAAACTGGTTGATCCACTATGAGAAGGTGCTATTTATAGGACTGAGCTGAATACAGCTCCTCAGACTGAAGAAGTCTGTTGGATGAAAGATGAAACGTTTCTACAAATTTTTGTTTTTTGAATTTCCAGAGGACCAGACTTAACTTTTTTAGATTTTTCAATTCAGTTTATTTATATAGTGCCAAGTCAGAAACTCCTGCATAAACCTCAAATACGGGTGTCTGTTACATTGTTGCTGTTGTCTGTGAGGAAACACTATATTGCGAGGGAACTCAAGACTATTGCGAGGGAACGCAAAAGGTTTTGCATGGGAACGCAAAACTATTGCGAGGGAACGCAAAAGAAAAATAATTCCCCATGTCCCCTCCGGGGCTCCGTACTTTATCATAGCATTTTTCACACAAAGCTTTAAAAAAAAAAAAAAAAAATCTGTAAACAAGTTCTCATCTTCTTTTTGCAGGGAAAAACAACGGATTTCTACTGCAAATATTGGACCTCGACAAGACGGACGTTTATTCCCCGAGGTCGGCCTGTTAGCTTAACTCATAGCTTAGCTTCTCAGCTTAGCTGCTATTAATGATCCAAAAACGCGATTGTGGACGGTTAAATGGATTTTACAGAGAAAAGTGGGGTCAGTGAAGACCACTGGAGTTGAGCCTTTTGTCATCCAGTGTCTTCACCAGAAAGAGAGAGACACGAAGAAACGATAAAGCTGATAAATGAAAATTAGGTACCGGTAGATTATTTTAATTCATCATGCGATTAATTGATTTATTGCAACAGGCCTATTGTCAACCTATTGTTTTAGTCAGTTTCAGTATCTTTATTATTATTTGTTTTACACTGGATGTTATAATTGCACTGACTGAACAAATTAAATTTGTGTTGTTTTTACACGTTTGGCCAAGCTTGTGAAGTTATTGGTGCGTTTAAGTGTGATGCACTGGTGCAGAGTTTTCAATAAATTTGCAATTCAGTACATTTATGTCTGCTTTTAAAAAACAAATGTTTTAAGTTAATTCAACACTGTTTTTCTGTTTCAGATTGGTATTGTATCTGTATAGGCCCATACTAAACCTCAGATGTCATGTCGGTATCGGAAGTGGAAAAAAAATTGGTGCAGCCCTAGTTCTGGATTGTTATGCATCGTCCTCACCTGCACTTAAAATCGTCTTCATCTGTTTAACTGTCTGGTCGTTGTAAACCTTCGCTTTGTACCCCAGCTTTGAAAACACTTTAAACACACTGGCCGCATCAACATCTGTGCCATTTCGCTGGTTCATGCCTAAAAAAACACACAAAAACAAGAACAGTGGCAGAAATTTGTCAAGATATGCAAGGTGACAAAAACCACGAAAAAGTACTCACAAGAAATTAAAACAAACAAAGAAAAATGATCCAACCCTCTCACTGTATATGATTATACAGTAACACAATTTAAGCAGTCCCACCTGTAAGTCACGATGACTAAAATGAGAATTAAAGAATCCGCATTAGAAATTAAGCCGGAGCTCAAATTATGCAAAAAACATGCTCAACTTGAACAACCAAGTCGTGACACATGAAAACTTATGGTGCTGCTTTCATATGACAACATGCACGTTTGTGGTTACACCATCATCATGACTTTTTACAACACACTGTTCATTTGTTATTAGAATAGCCAAAATCACCCACAATGTAATTTCCCCAGTTATGNAGATGATTTTAATTCAGCGATTAATTGATTTATTGTTTATTGCAACAGGCCTATTGTCAACCTATTGTTTTTGTCAGTTTCAGTATCTATTATTATTTGTTTTACACTGGATGTTATAATTGCACTGACTGAACACATTAAAGTTGTGTTGTTTTTACACGTTTGGCCAAGCTTGTGAAGTTATTGGTGCGTTTAAGTGTGATGCACTGGTGCAGAGTTTTCAATAAATTTGTAATTCAGTACATTTATGTCTGCTTTTAAAAAACAAATGTTTTAAGTTAATTCAACACTGTTTTTCTGTTTCAGATTGGTATTGTATCTGTATAGGCCCATACTAAACCTCAGGTGTCGTGTCGATATCGGAAGTGGAAAAATTGGTGCAGCCCTAGTTCTGGATTGTTATGCATCGTCCTCACCTGCACTTAAAATCGTCTTCATCTGTTTAACTGTCTGGTCGTTGTAAACCTTCGCTTTGTACCCCAGCTTTGAAAACACTTTAAACACACTGGCCGCATCAACATCTGTGCCATTTCGCTGGTCTCACCTGCACTTAAAATCGTCTTCATCTGTTTAACTGTCTGGTCGTTGTAAACCTTCGCTTTGTACCCCAGCTTTGAAAACACTTTAAACACACTGGCCGCATCAACATCTGTGCCATTTCGCTGGTTCATGCCTAAAAAAACACACAAAAACAAGAACAGTGGCAGAAATTTGTCAAGATATGCAAGGTGACAAAAACCACGAAAAAGTACTCACAAGAAATTAAAACAAACAAAGAAAAATGATCCAACCCTCTCACTGTATATGATTATACAGTAACACAATTTAAGCAGTCCCACCTGTAAGTCACGATGACTAAAATGAGAATTAAAGAATCCGCATTAGAAATTAAGCCGGAGCTCAAATTATGCAAAAAACATGCTCAACTTGAACAACCAAGTCGTGACACATGAAAACTTATGGTGCTGCTTTCATATGACAACATGCACGTTTGTGGTTACACCATCATCATGACTTTTTACAACACACTGTTCATTTGTTATTAGAATAGCCAAAATCACCCACAATGTAATTTCCCCAGTTATGTTCAAAAAAGTCCAAATTTTAGAGGTTAAAGATGCTCAACTTATTACTACAAACCAACAAAAAGACAAGGGGAAAAAAAACCAAGATGGCACAGGTTCATTGTTTAAAAAAAATACCAAAATCTAACAAATTCAGTGCAATTAAAACAAACATAGGAATAGCAACCATCAGTCCATCCATCCACCCATTCGTTAGCTTTACCCGATTCTTCATATTCGGGTCACTGGTGGCCATGTCCAGCAGTCACTGTGCGAGAGATGGGGGACACACGTTGGACAGGTCTCCAGTCCATCACAGGGACACATATAGAGACAAACAAGACAAACAACCATTCACTCTCTCACTCACATCTAGAGACAATTACAGGTGGTCCCCGACTTACGAGCGCCCTGACCTACGAGCGTTCGACTTTACGAGATTATCATAATTAATAAAAATATGAAATACAAAAAAAACAAAAAAAAATTATTTTTTTTTTGGGTTTAAATGTTCTTAATTTCATGTGTTGCAGCTGTGAATGTTTTAAATGGCTTTATAAATACGTAAAGTATCATTATTATCATTTTTTTAAATAATTTCGTGCTTTTTTGAACACTGCCGAGACTGGAACTAATGAATGAACTGGTATTTCGGTACTGCCAGACTGGAACTAATGAATGTAAAATGGCGGAGCCGCCATTTTACATTCATTACTTCCGGTCTCGGTCGGCAGTCGGCACTCGGCTTTTGGAGGACTGTTTCTCCCATAAGAGCATGCCTCATACGGATAAATTAACTGGAAACACTCCCTGAACTCTGTGAATGTCTCAGGACTGGAGCAGCAGCCGCGATCGCTCCGCCGAGCGCTCCCACAGCGCCGCGCGAGACCAGCAGCTCATGGTATGAGCTAAGCTAACATGCTAAACCGGACCCCACCAGAGCTGTTGCTTCGACAGCCGGCTTTGTGCGATCAGAGGTCCCTGGAGCTCGCCTCGATGTCGGACTGGAAGCCGAAGACATCGGGGGACAACGAGCTAACTTGGAATAACAAAGCCGACAGCATTTTTGGAGATGCAGATAAACCGGAGCTGCGGATTCGGGGGAGCTAATGCTAACAGATGCAGCTGATGGCGGCGCAAGCAGACGGCTTTCGGTAAGTTATTAAAACTTTTTCTGTATGAAGTTAGGATACTAACAGTCCTTTCTGTCTGGACTAGACAGTTGCACTGCACTTTGACTGCACATAGAGCGCGCGGAGGGGGGGGGCGAGAGACGACGTGTCTGTCGTGTGAAAACAAAAGGCGGAGAAAAGCACTGTTGTACAGAAAAAACTGTACAGGTATGTGTTTATAGATGAATGTGTGGTGTAATGTGCTAGCTAACTGCTTGTAAATAAAGTGTTGTGCATGTTTAAGGATCAGTATGTACGCTTGTTCAGTCTCATGTTGATAAACGGGTGTGCGCCGCAGCGCTAGCGTCTTTTTTCTATTTGCGAGCAA